>JAHBCN010002241.1:0-95864 GCA_019359885.1 Listronotus oregonensis
AATTCTTGCCACAATTATGGCAATAATTTAGAGAATATACGTAAAACGGTTTTTAGAATACAATATGTAGTCAAATATACAAAAAAAATAGTATAAATTTTGTATAATCACAAAACTGACACTAAATTGTTATATTTTGCAATAAATTGCATAAATTAAGGTGGTTTGCTTATATTTGTTGTTTTCCAATTGTAGTTTTGCTATAATGCTGTATTTTTTTTAGTTTTTTTGCGATATTTATGTGCGGTTCAAATACTTTATTTTATTTGCAGTTTAGGTAATGTAAATAATTTTTTTGGTAATATAATTACAAATTACAAAGCTACTTTTTTTTACAAGATCAGTTTGTTTGTTTTTTGGGATAGTGATCTATAAAAATTATTATTATTATTAAGAATTAATATTAGTAGTCCTGTCAATAAGTGAGTTTATTAACTAACGGCCGAGTAACGATCTCGTTGTTAAAGTTAACAAAGACCTTGAGACCTTGACTGTCTCTAGTAGTATATGCTCGAAGGTTGCGTTGGTTAATCTGAGTAGCTTTCTAGTAATAAAAATTTATCCGCGCCTTATATCATGGTCTGCATCAAATTGACAATTAATGTGCATGGCACTTTTAATTACGGAATCACTGTGAAATCGCATAAAACGCTTTTGAAATACTCCAAACCCTATAAATGCTTGACTGGACACTCACTCTAGCATGCGTTTAAAAATTATTATATTATATGCGCTGTTTTTGAAATCAAGAACATCTCTTTATTGCGATATAAAATTAATTGATTAAATTTTACACCCGGAAGTGCGTTTGACTTGGATTTCGGACAAGGCATTTGGGCGAATCGGATATATACCACGTTGGGTCTCTAACGGTATTTTTTTCAGTACCGCATGTTATACCTTTTAACACGCCGTTAACTTAAGAAAAAGGGTTAATTTTTGGGATAAAACAATAGACATATATACAAATACATGAAATTCTTTTAATTCTTCTGTTTTTAAAAAGAATAGATGGATAATATACAGCAGTAAGTAATAAAATTCTTGTACATAAAAAGTGTTAGTAATATTTAATAAATTAAATCAGTAATTTTCCAAACAAATAAAGCAAATATTTTGCCTCTAAATTTATCAAAAAAATGTAGGAAACATGAGTTATATTAAAGAACCTGTTAAAAAACCAAATTAAAAAAAGTTTTGCAGTATTAATCACTTGAGCTATCTATCCTACCGCTTGTTTAAAAAAAAATATATATATATATAATAACTTTAAGTGCCAAACCTTATTTTATATTCTGTGCAAGGTAATTCCTTTTTAAATCTGTTTTTAGGGTTAGTTGATTTTAAACGCAAAATCACTAAGTAAATTATTTATTGTCATCCATTAAATATTAAAAAATGTGATACGTTGTTAAGTTTTTTTATTTTTTATCTTTTGTTAATTTAGTTCGTTGTTAGGTTCATTGTTAACTTTAGCAACATGATCGTCACTCGGTCGTAAATCTTTGATTAAACACATTATCATTTAGATATTCGGCAAGCCACACGAGTTAAGAATATTTATTTGTCTAATCTATCGTCGTCTACATTAATGTCAAAAATATGCAAAGTTAAATTAAAAAAAAAACATGTCAATATCTTTATTTTTTGATTTTTTATGATTAAAAATAGGTGGAGGCACACATCTAATTCATTTCACACATTAATTACCCATTTTTTTTATGTTGGTTGCTTTTTAGCAGACATTGTATGTTTGGATGTACTTATTACAGCTAGTAACGTCCCCTAATAACAAGCTTACCATGAGTTTATTTAAAACGTAAACTTAAACAACAAAAGGCGTCAAAGGATGAAAAGAGCGCGCCTATGCGGTTTTCTCGTAAAAGGAAGCAATTGTCTAATTTTCCGCTTCCACTGTTCCTAAATATTTACATTATTGCCGAAAGAATGCGGAGGTGACGCTCAGTGTAAATTACATTAACCTCCTAAGGAATTTCTATTTACTTTTTATTAGGCGTCGTTCGACACCTCGCAGCGAGCGCCATCATTGAGGAAGATTTCTATTTACTGAAATTTCGATTAAACCGATACTGTTGACTAATATTGATGGTTATTTTAATTTAATACTGAAAATTCTATTACACGAAATGCAATTTCTTAACAAAATTTAATTGCATTGCTTTGTCTACAGAGTTAATAAAAAACGTTAACGCTTTTTTATAAAATATTTAGTATATACAGGGTAAAATTTATCTCATGATAGTAATTTCGTAAACGATAAATTGTGTCAAAGTTACGTATTTTAGTGTTTGGGTATTTTTTATTCAAAATTTTTAAAAATTTTAAATAACTAAGAAATATTTGTAAAAATCAAGATTATGCATTTTGTGGTTCTACTTTTTTTGCTACCTAATTTTTAATGATACATTAACACAAAAAACACTATTTGCAACACATTCTAAATCAAAAGAGAATATTGCTATCTTTTTTTAAATCTAACGTTGCGTTACTAGAAGACATAACCAAATATTTTTTTTATAAATCTTAATATTTTCTGACATTTTTAAAATTTGTGTCCTTGAAGTATCAATGTATAATGATTATGTACTATTCATATACAGAATTAATTTTTTATAAAAATAATGACTAAATAAGAAAAATCAAAATTAAAGATTTTTAAATTCAAAAACTTTTTGATTGCTGTAACTTAAAATACTGATGGTTATGTACAATCTAGGACCCCTTTGACAATATGAGGTTATTATTAGTTTATTTTATCTGGCTTCGGCTGGTGAAAATCTTAACCCCGTTGAGTTCTGAAAGAAACATTTTGGACTTACACAAATAAAAGGCTTTTAAATTAATTATTATTATTATTATTTATTAAAATTATTAAAATGAAAATAATATAATTGAAATTTATAGATAATTTATAACAAATTGTATGACTTTTACGTACACTGTTATTATTATTAAAACATATAACAAATTATACGATTTTAAATAAATTATGATTTTTAAAGCATTTGTTGTCTTTTAAAATTATTTTGTATAAAATTTTATAAACGTTCAATAATATTTTTGAGCTAAAGACGTTACTGTCTTTCTTCTTTTAATGCAATACAATAACTTGACCCTACCCTAACAAAGTTCTTAATACTATTGTTACCTTAGTTCCAGAAAATTGAGTTTGTGATTTTTTTATTCGCCAAAAAGAAAATAATACTGGATAACAATGTAACCAAAAGTCTATTGGAAGGCTGGTTCCTGTCTGACTTTGGTACCCTTTCAGTTGGATTACCATATGTCACTGATGTTTTTATGTTGTTTAATACAACAACTTGCATAATCGCTTTTTGAAACGGGTACAGTATTATTTGATTTATTTTAAAATATCACTTTTCTCCAATATTTTTTTCCTTTAATTTATTTAACTTTGAAATTTTAACTTGTAAACCACTTTGTCTAAACTGAGGTTAGGTTTCTTTATCGAATTTACTTGGTTCAACCGTTTTTGGAAGAGATGATAAGCGAGGTTTCTACTAGCACCTTCAGAAAGCAACTTCTTTGATTTAAGGGGGTGTCAAACAGCTTAAGACATATATAATAAATTTATTATATATATATATATATATATATATATATATATATATATATATATATATATATATATATATATATATATATATATATATATATATATATATATATATATATATTATATATTATATATATATATTATATTATATGTATTTTAAAAAAGGGATGTAAAACTAATTTCTTTTTATTTTATAAAATATTGTAAAATAAACCTCTAACAGAATCCCTGAGGTAGCTTTTACATTTCGGATTTCAATATTTTTCTTCCTTAGAAAGGTAGAGTTATTCCTGGGAGCTCTATTTTTCCTGTCGTTGCTATAAAAGATTTCGCATAAAATAATTTATAATGTTGCCTCGGGGAATGAAATAAAAATAAGGAAATTCTCGGACAATTTCACTTATTTTTATTTATACACTAAAGCGAGAAGTGTCTTCATTAAAACGAAAAAAAAATCTTTTTGGTTTTCAAACATATTAAATGTTTGCTATTTAGACAAAATATCGAAACGATTTGTTTTCAATATTTGTTATAATAATCCTTTTAATCGAAAACAATAGTTGTTTTATTAGATTTTAATACTGGATCTTTGAAATCCAATTAAAGCAACTAAGTAAGCTATTATTAATTACTTGGATAATAATGTTTAAACTTAGCCAATATCAAATCAGACTGTAGACAGTTAAATATTTTTTCTAAAAACAAGAGAACAAGTAATTAATAGGCAGTTTCAGGCACTTTTTATAAATATGGCTGGGCAACAAGCATTATCACCTTTAATGTAAGTGCAGTTAAATAAAAAAAAATTAATGGTGCTTTATTAATGCATTCTACCGTCGAAGCCCACAATTGTGTTCAGTTACGACGATGGTTA
The DNA here is from genome assembly GCA_019359885.1 of Listronotus oregonensis. Lineage (NCBI taxonomy): Eukaryota > Metazoa > Arthropoda > Insecta > Coleoptera > Curculionidae > Listronotus > Listronotus oregonensis. The sequence goes on from JAHBCN010002241.1 coordinate 4,473, forward strand.
AAGTGTCATGATCGTCCTCAAGGAGTAAATAAAGCCGAATCACTCAATTAGAATAATAATAATATTTATGTCAAGTAAAACTGTATTCTACTTGTCATGGAAAAAAGTAAACGTTATTACAAATAAGAAAAAATAAATTATATTTCTATGTTTTTTAGGGTAAAAAACGCTTTCTTTACTAGCTCTTGCTAAAGGAGAATGGTTGAAGCAGAAAGTTTAAAAAAAAACTAAAATCATCAAGCAGCTAGCATCAATTTGAGTTTTCCAGATGTGTGGCAAAAATTTTTATTAAACGATTTACAAAATCATTTAATAAAGCCTCCATTTATGATTATTTAATTTTATCTTGCATAGTAGAAAAAGAAAATTATAATGAAGAAAACATCAAAAGAAAGATAAGTAACACCAATTATTGTAATCAGTTTTAGTAACTGTACCTTATGCTCGTTTGTCTTGAATCCTTAATTAATGCCAAGGCTGCTTAAAAAAGTCCAGTTCTTTAAATCTTAAGTAATCTCGAATAGACCCTCCATTGGTCATGTAAAAACAAAATCCAAAGGATTCGGGATATAATGACGGAACTTATTAATAAGTCGATATGTGTGTTGGCTGGCTGCTAACTAATAATGAACCGCTTCGCCTTTCACATTATAATGGAGTTCATCACTAGTTTGTCTTTTTAATTCAGTATAATAAAATCACACCCTGTGAACGCAGCGCTACATTTTTATGCTTAGCCTTACTGCTAGTCCTGTATTAGTAAGGATAGTTTAGTATTAAATTATTTTTTTGCTAATGTAGATAAAATTAACTGTATTTTTCTCCAAATAATTGAAACATAATAATTTTCTACACCGTTGCCGTTTACAGGTTGGTATTATTATTATGAATGCACAATAACTTGAATTGAACTGTTTATAAAAAAATAAATAATAATAACTCGTTTAATTGCAATTTTTTTATAAACATAGACACTGTTCATACATTTGTAAATAAAGTGCCCGAAAAACATGACGGAAGTTATTATTACAAGGGCTATTGCATCAAAGTGACCAAAAACCTATAATAAAATATAAATATGTATTTTAATAAAAAAATACTTTGTTATGAAAATAACCTAAACGTTTAACCAATTAACCCATAGCTTAAAACTAATATAACATGACAAATATCAATTTAAAAAAAAATTATAAAAATCAAAGCAAAGGCAGAAAAGACACAATTTACGTAGTCACTCCAAACAACTCCAGAGGGTCTAATGACTGGGCTAAATAATTCTGTACTTTGTAAACATGCTGGGCTTTTTTTACTTTGCGGCCTATTTTAATCTAAGTCTGGAACAATACTTATATCAGCAGCTATCTTGAAGAAACCATTATATTATGCATCTTAGCTTCCCCGATCTGTCATAAAATTTACTCTAGTAACTATAAGTATTTAAGGTGCTTATAAGAATAAAGATACTACTTAAGAACCGATACTTACTGTTGCAACAATAATATTAATAAAATTTAAAAGAAAAACAAAAAATAATCATTTATAATATACTAGACGAAAACCAATTAAAATAGGAAACAGCTTGCACACCTGCATTGAAAGGTACGAATCAAAACGCTTTGAGCGTTCATAGAGGAGTAGTAGTAGTAAAAATAGTAGTTGTATTAGCAATATTTAAATCTGACAAGACACAGTTAAAGACCTTTTGTTAAAATCACATTATAATACTGCTGCAAACTCTATATTTTTAAAATCAATTGATAAAATAGAAATAAATTTATTAATAGCATTAAAAGGGACATTTCGTCGGTAAAAACCAATTGTTATTTATTAGGTAGATCGTCAGCTTAAATACTTACTGATTTTAAGTTCAATTAAGACTCTAAGGACGAATAAAGGGTTTTTGAATAAAAAGGATATGATTTTAAAATTAAATAAAATAGATATAATTTCAGATATAACCACAATTTTTATATTATATGCAGCATTCGATGTTCAATCTCAAAGCATCAAGGGATTGTGGCCAGTTTGCATAAACCCTAGATTTAAAATAACCCCACAAAAAGTAATTTAAAGGAGTCAAATCACAGCTTCTTGGTGGCCAGACAAGAGTTGCATTTCTTGAAATTATCCTTTCATCAAACTTTTCTTGCAGTATGGCGACAGTTTCATGAGCAGTGTGACATGTAGCGCCGTCTTGCTGTAACCACATATCTTCTAAATCAAGCGCATCCAAATTTGGCCATAAAAAATTTGTTAACATCTGTCGATATCGTTCACCATTCACTGTAACGGAATCTCCATTCTCATTTTGGACAAAAAATGGTCCAACGATACCACCATGCCATAAACTTCTTGTGAATCTGTTGTGGATTGTTTTCACACCAGAAACGGCAATTTGGCTTATTTACGTATCCACTTAACCAAAAATAAGCTTCATCTTAAAAGATAATTTTTTCGTAAAAATTGTGATCCCGTTCAAGTTGTTCTAAACTCCAAGCAGCAAATTCGTGGCACCGACGATGGTCCAGTGGCTTAAGTTCTTGGGATTTAAACAATCCTGTACGGGTGTAAATTTAAATATTTTTGAAAAACTCACCAAGTTGTTTTTTTAAGTTCTAACTCTTGAGCACGACGAGGAATTGATAAATTTGGAACTTCTGCAACACTATCTCTTACAGCAGCAACATTCTCAATAGTTCTGGCTTCTGGCATTTCAGCGTCTTACTGGAGTTTTTACATCGTAAAGCGTAAAATTAGTATCAAATTTCTTAACGTTGCGACGAATGGCAAGCACAGAAGGGCGATTATTTAGATCAAACTTTCCGCAAAGTGTTCACAAAGAGCGACCATTTTCGCAAAATTTTTGGACAATAACCAGACATTCTTGGAGCGAGTATTTAGCCATAATAAATTTTTAGAGTTTACTGAACATAAATGACAACTAGTGACAGGTATAACTTTATTACCATGGTTATTACATCATTACAAAATCATATCATTCTTATTGGAAAACCCTTTACTAAATATCTTACCTGTATAACATTTAAGACCATAATCAAATAAATAATTGAATCGCCACGTTAGAAAAGCAGTGGTCTAGGCAGTCCTAGAGGGCTATAAATCTATCCGCTTCCAAATTGAATAAAATAAGATGGATGCCAGTACTGTTAATAATAAAGCAATTTCAAATGTAACTATAAATTGCATTAGATGGATCTAACTTAAAATTGCATAACAAACGGTAAAGAAATATATTTTATTATCAAAACCTAAAAAATGCCTTTTTTCCAAACTTGCATTGTTCTATATAAGTTTCATACATTTTGTCCAATGAATTCTGTCATTTATTAAATAACATCTTAACCTTAAAACTTTCCAATTGTTTTTAAGTACAATTTATATAACGCAACAGGTTACAACAAACTGTTGATAGCCATTTTATTTTAAAGGTTTATTTAATTTTTTATTTTGGGTGAATGGGACCAGGGACTAATCAGTTCTTTTTCGCTAATAAGGTAGCTCATTTAAATGGTAATATTTTATATTATAGTAAGTATATTAAAATAAAATGATTAACGTTTGTCTTGGTAGTAAGTATGAATGATTAAAAAGATATTACCTGTAAAAAACAGACCTATAATATATATAGTGTGTCCCAAATTGGGCCTACATGTATTGGTAACTTGGGAACCATTAGAGCTACAGTGTTGGTTAAATTAGGAAAGTTTTAGACATTTTTTTTGCAAAATTAAATCTGGTTTCAGATTTTATTTATCTTTTATGGTTTTTGAGATAATTAAGAAAAACCAAAATGGTCCATTTTTAACTTTTGCCTGTAGCTCGCAAACTACCAATTTTACGGTTTTAAGATTACTACATTATTGGAACACTTTTTTAAGAAAATTTAATTTAAGTAAAAATATTTTTCTAACTTTATTTGTTTTTAAGATATTTCCCAAATTTGGATTTTCATACGGACGCCATAATGAATTTTTACATTTTTTAAAAGAGCTCTTCAAGACAAGATGTATACAAGTCAGTTTTCGATTTCTTAAGCTCTAAAAACGATATTTTTGTTTTATAATATAGGCTTAGACTAGACTGCGTAATGGGCCCCGTTTCATAAAAAACAAATGATAGCATCTTATAATTTAAATAATGTAAATCTCAAAATTAGTGCATCTTATTTCTCGTTTAGAAACGCCTTTAACAAAAATTCAAGTTTTGATTATTTTAAGTATTTACAATAATGGCTCTTAATTATTCCAATGAGAAAAAGTGGATATGCTAGAAATTTATTTTATTAACAGAAATAAGGCAGACTTCTAAAGAACAATCGGAGGGCAACAACTAACCAAAGGATTTAGTTCTTAGTAACGGTTGATAAATGGATCTTTTGTAAACCGAATCCCAAAAATAAAAAAATAAGAAGCAAGAAAGGCGATTATAATGGAAAACGTTAGAGATGATCCCACAACATCGGTTAGAAAAGTGGAAGAACAGACAACAATTCCTAAGTCATCTTGCATCGGTCTTTAAAAAACACCGTTTTCATCCATACAAACCACGTATTGTCCAGGGTCTTAGGGGAATGATTTTAATGGACGAATCACCTTTAGTCAATGGTTTATTACTAAATGTCAACAGATACCCAATTTCCAATCCAAGGTTCTCTGGACAGACGAAACCCGGTTTACAAATTTGGAATTTTTAATAGGCACAATTATCACTGTGGGATACAGAAAACCACATAATTTAGAAGAAAGACGGCTACAAAAGGTTGGTTTAATGTCTGGTATGGCATCAAGGTAATTTAAAATGTACCTTTAATTTACGTCTCACAATAGATAAAACATTTATATTTCTGTTTTAGACAACGTTAAAATTGGACCATTTATTTTGAAGAAACTCTGAATGGAGATGGGTATTTGTACTCCTGCAAGAACAAATTACCGGCCATTAGAAATACAGTTCCGCCAAATGAAATAATAATTTGTGGTTCCAGCAAGACGGATGTCCAGCGCACAGTACCGGGAGGTGATGGAGGTCCTTAGAAATACCTTTAATGACAACATATCTCTAATAATGGCCAATTGCTTGGCCAGCTGATCACCGGACATCACACCCCTGATTTTTACCTAGGGAACGCAAAAAATGAGGTGACGAGTTTTCTCCGCCCGAAACTAGGCTGGAAATAGAACACAGGGTACGGGATGTGTTTGCTTCCATCAACCGAAACACATTACGCCGAGTAACCCGCAAAGTGTTGGAAAAATGCGAGAAATGTGTGGAAAATGGAGGAAGACATGTACTGTGATTTTATTTTCTTGTTTACTGATATATTTTTGTTTTACAGTTGTGTTTAATTTTTATCAGTTTAAGGTAATATTAGGAAGTATTAATTTTTGCAAAAAGCATCACTTTTTTGTATAAGTTTTGAATTTCGCGGTCACAAAAGATCCATAGGGTAACAAGTTCATCACTAAGAATCTTAAATGTCTATGGTTAGGTTGATGCCGCTTCGGATGCGTATCATTTGTTTTATATGAAACGGGGCGGCCATTACGCAGTCTAGTCTAAGCCTACTATCAAATAAACAAAAATTCGTTTTTAGAGCTTAAGCAATCTGAAACTCTAAACTTGTGATAAATTAATGAAAATCTCTTGAAAAGCTCTTTTTTTTAAATATAAAAATTTAATATGGCGTCCGTATGAATCCAAAGTTTGGGTAAATATCTCAAAAACCAATAAAGTTAGAAAAATATTTTTACTTAAATTAAATTCTTAAAAAAGTGTTTAAATAATGTAGTAATCTTAAAACTGTAAAATTGGTAGTTTGCGAGCTACAGGCAAAAGTTAAAAATGCACCAATGGTTTTGCTTAATTTTCTCAAAAACCATAAAAGATAGATAAAATCTGAAGGCAGACTAAATTTTGAAATTAAATTGTCTAAAACTTTCCTAATTTAACCAACACTGTAGCTCCAATGGTTCCCGAGTTACCAATACATGTGGGCCCAATTTGGGACATACTGTATTTGGTTTTTACAGTTATTTACTAAACATCTTTATGTTAGGATATAGTGTGTGTTTTTAATTTTACTAATTTTCAGGGATCACAAAACACACTACACTTTTAAGAGGAAGATAACCTAAGCTCTGTTTGAAATTAACCCTGCTATAGTACGGGATCTGAATCAGGGGCGACCTTTACCCAACCTGATAGGAGCTATTTTTCATCAAATATATGTAAATAAAAGATTCGCCAATGGGTTGCCTTAAAAATTGTGTTTAAGGCTATGATAAACTGTGGTTACCATAGTCACATTTTTTGTTATGCTGTTAATGACATTTATTAAAACGTAAACCAAAATTTATTAAAAATTATGACAAATGAAAGTAGGAAATGATTCTTTTAATTTTTAAAAATATTGAAATTAAAAACATACCGTTGTTTATTTTAAATGATCAACTAGGGGTGGATAACGCATCATTATTAACCCTGCTAAGTAAATAATTAAATAAAACAAATATTATAGTTTAAAAATAAGTCCAAATATTCGTTTCAGCATTAGTATTTACTACCTACCTAGGAAAACGAGAATTTTATGTATCGGGTGTCCAAATAAGAAGGGACGCCGGCTGTATCTCAGTAACTATTGATCGCACTGCGTTGTGGAAAAAGTATTTTTTTAAATAGTCAAGGGAAATAGCTGAAATAATTCAATTAAACGAGTTTCTAAAACTACTACAAGTAACGGAACCGCAACGGTAAATTAAAAAACCTTTTTTTTTTCTTCAAAATTAGCTAGTTTTAGGTACAATTTTAATAAAATCAGCAAAAACTTTGACCAATTTTGCATAGTTTGGTTAAGAACTTTTTGTTTTATTTCCAATAATAAGGGTGGGAAAAGATGATAAATAATGCAACTTTCAAATAGCTCTTTCTCCACATCTTTTATCGAAAGTGATTTAAGTGGGTACTCGTTTGAAAAAAAATTATCGCTCTTTTAAATGTTTACCTTTTCGGTGTCGGCTAGTTTGTAGTTCACCAACTAGAAGGCGTTGTTAAGGAAATCTTGGTTTTTAAAGATCTTCCCAAAAAAGGTAAATACGAAAATAAAAAATACCTACACTTTGACGAAAACCGCGTTACGATATCTGCATTTGTTTTTGAGTTACTTTAAAGTACCTAACCTGTTTTTTAAATGATAAATAATATATTTGTTACAATAAAGAATACTTACTGTATAAAAATGATTAAATACTGAAAACTATTTTAAAGTTTGTATTGTATCCAATAGACATTCTGTTGTCTGTTAAACAATCAAAAACATGAAGATACCATAATTGGGGTATTTATTAACTCTAATTTAAATATAAGTCAAGTAGGCTTAAAAATAAAAACATGACTTATTTAAGTTGACAGTTGTCAGTTCCAATCCTTTTTTTAAATAGGTGTTGCCTTATTGGAATCTAATCTGCATAAAAAAATAAATTACCAATTGAAGTAGCATATGCCGTGCTACCAGTTTATTTATTTAAAAATTGAATTAAATCTGACAACTGTCAACCTAAATAAGTCATGCAAATTTCTAATCTTTTGTTCTTGTTTTAATTTTTAAGCCTACTTAACTAATATTTTAATTAGAGCTAATAAATGCCCCAGTCACAGCATTTTCATGTTTTCGATTGTCCTTTTTGTTCTCTAGGGGATATCATTTAAATTTTAAAATAGTTTTAGTATTTTTTCTTTTACTCTACAAAACTTATTTTTCTACTCACAAATATATTAATCATTTAAAAAACAGGTAACTTTAAAATAAAAACGAATGCGGTCATCGAAACGCGGTTTTTACCAAAGTGTAGGTATTTTTTTTTAAACCTGCAATAAAAAAATATCGTTGTATTTAACTTTTTCGCAAAAATCCCAAAAAAACAGAATTTTTATTTAACAGCGCCTTCTAATTGGTGAAATACAAATTAGCCGACACCAAAAAAAACGCAATATTAAATTTTAAAATTTTAAACAGTACCTTCTTAAAAATTTCTATAAAAGATGTGGAAGATAGAGCTATGACTTTATTTATCACTTTGCCCACCATTATTGGAAATACTACAATAGATCCTTAACCAAACTGATGCAAATTGGTTAGAGTTCTGCTGATGTTATTCAAATTGTACCTAATATTAGCTAATTTTGGCAAAAAAATAGGTTTTTTAATTTACCGTTGCAGTTGCGTTATCATTGCGGTAGTTTTAAGAACTTAAAAATAATTTTCAGCTATTTCTACTGACCATTTTACTAAAAATATTTTTCCCCAACGATGAGCGACAAATAGTTTCCATATTAGGCTTTGTTTTTATTGGACGTAATTTTAGGTTAAATTATTACACCAAAGTTAAGTTTAGCGAAACAATGCTACAAGTGAATTTTAAAAGCAAGCGCTTAATTAATTTATTTATTAAATATTAATTCTCCAAAATTCCATATACATAGGGTTCGAAATTAAATAGATAAATAAATAATTATAGGTAATCATTTGTCCACAGTCAAATGTGTTATTTCCAGGGAATATTAAAATAGTGTATGCTATTAATTATGCTGGATTTAGTAATTTAAATCGTTATTATGGCGATTGCTAAAATTTTGTCGATGCCGATGATAGTAATAAATTAATATATATTATCTTGTGACATTCAGCAATATTTTATAACTAAGCGTTTTTATTACCATAAAGAATGTTGATTAAAATTTTGAATAATTAATTTACGAAAGGATGTAAGCAATTATTTGAAATATAGTGCTTGAAATATTTTAAGAAATCAAATAAATAAATTATATACTTCCCTTACAGCCTTATTGATTCTAGGAGAAATAGACGAGGTTTAATGGTGGTTCCCAAACGAGGGGGCGGGCCTCCCCGGGAAGGCGCAAAGCAACATTAGGGGTGAGGGGGCGCTCAGAAAAATTACCACAAATTTTTATCTTTAAATTAAAAAAAAATTAGTTTTAATAAAAAAACAAGATTTATATATAAAAACGTCGTCGGTAAGTTCAAACACCAATTTTTTCTTATTTTCGAAATTGACTTTATTAATCGAGAGTAGTGACGACACTGCGAAAAACGAAGAGAACATATATTATATTTCATCCAGAAAGGCTTTTCAATGAATTCCAACAGTATAATCCTAATTTACATGACATTGATGAACATAAATTTGCTTAAAATTATTTTAATTTTGATATAAAAATCCTTTCAGAAGAAATGCAAAAACAAGCAATCGACTGAAAACACGACTTAGTGATGAAAAATGAAAATTTGATGATTACTACATTTTGGATAAAATATCTTCCCATCTATCTTTTAATCGCTTTAATGGCTTTGAAATTTCACATTTACTGTTTTGTGTATCAGAATGTCGAGAAGCGTACCTTACTATATTTATTTATATTAATAAATCGTTTTTTTCTAAACTTGGTCTTTAAAACGCGAATAAATTATTTGTACATCAAATATGTTAACACTAAGATAAATCTTTATGTCTGTGTTATCATATTGTGATTGTAATGTAACTTTTAACAAATATATATTTGTTATTTTATCTTAAATTTTTAAGCATGTCCTTTTCAACATATGGTTCTTTTGACAAAGACACTATTGACAGATGTCAGTAACGACATATGTCATATTTGAGAGATGCCATTTTTGCTTTTTTAAATTTTGGTACATAGGTTTTTTGAGCCACTGAATTTAAGTCTAATACCAGGAATAATAATAAGAGGAGCTAGTTTTGGTTAGTATTGGTTAGTTTACCCCTATTTTAATTTTTTATACCCTATAGGCATTTTTTTTTTAATTACCGTTTTTTTTTAATTTATAGGGAGGATGTAAGTTTATTGGGTCGTTAAATTCAAATCTCAAGTCAGAAACGATATACAAGGGGTTTCATTAAATTTTCCGTAAAATATGAATTTGCTCTTATTTTTGTAATAGATATTAATGTGGCTCCATAAAAATTTAAAAAATCGATTTTTTTTTAAATACGAATTTTTTAATTTTATAGCAAAATGTATGTTTTAGGGGTGTGGGGGTAATAGAAAGTGAATATTTAGCCCTTCTTAGCCCCCATATATAATTACTAATATCATATTCGAATTCTTTTGACAAAGCCACTATTGACAGATGTCAGTAAAGACATACATGTTTCATTTTTGAGAGATGCCATTTTTACTAGTTTAAATTTGGCATCTAAAAATTGCGAAAAAGTTGTTAAATATTTATTCTTGTTATATACCAAAATTATAATGTAGTTAATATTTAAAAAAATATATAATAATTTGGTAATAAATAACTAACGTGTTCTTATTTTGTTGTTAGGCATAGCATGCAATGTAGTACAAAAAAAAATTAATAGCTATCTATATCACAAAAACTCCTAAAATAAACTCTTATTTTTTTCCCTGGAATAATCAGTGCTTTAAACCCAATCAATCGATTGACCAGTCCAACCACTGATCAAATAAACCATTTTTTATATAAAAAATCTTTTTTCTTTTTGCTTTTGATTAGCAATAGCAACTTAAGCTATTGTTCAGTTGAACTCTACTGGTACTTAAACCTGCTCATTTAATAGTAATTTACGTTACAAGGCCGGAAAGCGGTCTATTATATTAAAGTACAAGTCTAGATATTTACAGACAAGGCGACGGAAGAGCCGAGTCCGGAATTTCTAGACGAGTACTTTAATGACATTTCACGGCCGTGTATCGTACAACATTTTATTTCATACTGTTTTACCTTTTTTTAATAAGTAAATTGAAGTGTAAATATTCGGATAATATGAAGGTGTCAGTATTGTCAAAATAAGCCAATAGTAGTAAATCAGAAGATGTACCTGCCCTTGTAAATATTTCAAATAATTCAAACTGCAGTATAACCGTTAACGTTTATGAGTAATTTTATTGTAATTTGCATTATAAAAATTGTTCAGAGTTAACCCTGTGTTAGTAAAAATACTAAATTTCAGTTTCAGTCCGGTAAAGTTACTTTACCGGCCTAGTGATCCAATGTATCATTTCCCGGACTTAAACTGACAAAGTAATGTAGTATATTAAGGTACAGTATGAAATAAAATATAATGCTGTCCCCTGTGGCATTTACTTGACGGCAATAACAGGTTCAAGTACATTTTACCTGAACCACATCTTAAGCTGCTATTGTACAACTAGGTCTTAAAGTGACTTTTTGTTGTAGTTATTTCTAGAAAGATTTTTAATTTGGACAATCTTCTTAAATATAGCTATCGGAGCTTTTTGTGCAGTTTTGGTATATGAAAATCTTTTTAAATTTTTCGAGATTTTTTGTAACAATCCTTTGTATTAACACATATAATGAGTGTCTATGATATATGTTAGGTGAGTTTCTGAGACCGAGCGAGCAAGGCTATAAACTTACGAGTCCGATAAAGCCATGTTTGGTGTACGTATAACATATTAGATTTTCCTAATAACTTCCGAAGTTTTGTTCTGTTAGATTCCAAAACCCCTGTACACTAGACGTACTGTGGCCAGTGATAGGCATATGGGGTGGGTGGGTCTGCCCATAAAAAAATTATTGCGTTATAAATATCAAAAACTACCATCTTACATAAAAATTAGGTATAATAATTTTAGTGTAATATTGTTTATGTAAATAATTAAGGTACTAATAGTAAAAAGATTTTCAACGTAGTTTTGAATATCCCGAATTATTGTAAAATCCGGATTTATTTTATTAGTACCATAGGTAACCTAACTATAGATATGTAATCGCTAATCGCATTTATGGCAAGTTTACGCTAGAGCGCACTAAACAAACAATAAGGTTATTCAGCATGCGTATTTGAAACTAAGGACCAGTGCTGGATTTGGAAATTTCTATAAATCATTAATTAATTTATATTCATGAAATATACTTTTTTTAAATTTTGCCCTTTAAAGTTACACTTTTCAAAACGCATTGACGTTGTCAAATACCTTAGTTTTCATAACTAGTTACAAAAAATAAAATTTTGCTCAACTGGTGATGAAAAGTTGGGGTTGGGTTTATTTGACTAGACTTGCGTATGGTCCTACACTAATCGGTTTTTTGCGAGATTGGAACAAACTTATCAACAGAAGAAAAAAATGTTGAGACAAATAACGTTAAATCTTTTCCTGCTTAGACTTATGTTTTCGATAGCAATAATAAGATATTGTAAACATCTTAAATGTATTTATACAAAACGAGCATACATTTACTAGAGGCAGTCTTGCCGTTTAGCAGAGCGAATAAGCGTGCGAGAGAAAAAAAAATGATGGTATAATCTTTCTCTGTGGCTCCAACGTGTCTGATTAATCGCGAGAGAACCACCATCAATAAAGAGCGGGAAAAGTAATTGTTAATTATTTGATAAATAATAAGATATTTAAACATCATAATTATTATAAAACAATAATTACTAAATTTCTTATACAATATGAAAAAAAATATGATATTTTTGTATATATTATAAAAAGAATATAAAAATATATATATATTTCTTCTACCGACCAATAAGCACGTTGGAGGAAGAGAGAAAGGTTATACCGCTATTCTTTCTCTCTTGCACAAATGTTCGCTTTCCAAGCGGATCACCAAAAAACAGTTTAGAAATTTCATATGAACAAAAGGAATGTATAAATGCTACCACTAAACACAAAATAAGTCAATAAAACAGTAAAACTTGTTTAGAATCTATAATCATATGGATATTTATCCTAAGCGGCCAGTTCGGAACTGGCCGGCGACAAACGTGAAAATAAAATCGGCCTGCCGGTCCGTTCTGCGCATAAATTAAGACCCTAAGCGATGACTACCGCTACAGCGCACGGACACATTTTTTCGACCATAAAATCTAACTTTTGAACTGCGCGTTTGATACCGTTTGCCGGTCCATATGAAGGTCAGTGATTAGTACGTAAAGGGCCACTTTACGGCCACTAAACTTAATAATAAACAACTGTTTATGATGTTATCGTATATACAATGACTCATTTTACATTATTTTATATAGATCATATGAATTTATTTATAATTATTGCCAACATTACAGATGCAAATATCTGTAATTTTTTTACTTCTTTAAATTTTATTGGTTTATTTGATTCTGCTTTATAGATATTCATACCCCTTTACGATTATAACCCGGGTCGTCAGTAATGGCTACGTGATATGTTTAAAGGATACTCTTAAAGTTTATATACTCATTTTAAACGTAATAAATTTTATGATTTATGGTTAATATTTTCTCCACAGCGAGACATGATTTATTATTATGGTTGGAGAAAAATTGAAAATTTGTGTACTGTTCCTAAAGACGAAAAATATTACATATTTGTTAAAATGACCTGGTAAAAGGTAATTGTTGGTAAATTACTACAACGTAAATTAAACAAAGTACCTAGGTTGCTCCAAAAGTGTTGCAAAACAGAAGTATTTATTAAGATTGTTTAAAATACACGCCATCAGAATATACACACTTTTGCATACGTATAAACCAATTACTAAACATCACTTGCCATTTATCCTTTGAAACTGAAGCACATGCATTATCTCAAGCACTTTATAATTCCTCTTAAGTTGCGAATTTTTAGCCTTTTAATGTCTTCTTTATAAAAGGTACAGGTCCGAAATCGCAAGACGCAAGGTCCGGGCTATAGGGAAGATGATCCAACAGTGTGAGTCCTGACTGGGTCAAAAACTCCTGAGTCAAGCTTGACCGATATGACGGCGCGTTGTCCTGTTGGAAGTGATAAGTACTGAGACATGACTTTGGTCGCAATTCTTTCAGCTTATTTATAACTTGAGGTAAACAAACGCCTGTATGCCAAGCCGCGGTAACGGTCTTCTGTAAAACCAACAAAACCCTTTTTATCAGACCTCTTTTAGCAAAGCAGCCCGATCTTTCATCATCATCTAAATTGAAGATTCCTCGTTGATATTCTTTATACCAACGGAATATGGTAGAGACAAAAGGACACTTATCGCCGAAAGTTTCAGACATTTTGTCGTGGCACTCTTGGTAAGATAATCCACATTTGAAGTAATAGTAGAAGATCACTCTGTAATCACGGTGACTAAAACGGTCCATTTTTACAACTTTTCGCTAAGCATCGAACAAACAGACTGAGCACAGAGATAACCTAAGTATATGTTGGGACTTGTTTGTCTCTAAAGTTATTAATGCGACCATTTAAACAAGTTCAGACCTGCTATGTTTCCCATATTATAAGATTTATAGAGCAGCCTACGTACATATAAAAATATATTTTAGCCATGCAAAGCCCTAACAATAAACATTAAATATAAAAAAATCCTTTAAAACCAGTAGGCATAAACAATAATATTAAACATAAAAAAATGTTATTTAACGGTACTGTAGACATATCTTAAAACGCTTTAATACCGACGCAAAGGATTTCAAGGTCAAGTATTTCTACTAAGAAACGTAAATAAAAAGGTAATTTAAAAAAAATTAATTGACTTTAAAAAAGGTTACTTCAAATTACAAATAATATTTTATATATATATATATATATATATATATATATATATATATATATATATATATATATATATATATATATATATATATATATATATATATATATATATATATATATATATATATATATATATATATATATATATATTTAAATAATATATATATATATATATATATTATATATACACACTATAATTTACCAACAAAAAAATAAATTAATTGTGGATACGAAACAAATTAGAAGTCATTTTTTTAAGGTGCCAGCAGAGCCGTTTGTTTTTATTTTAATTAAGTTTTATATTCGATGGGTGTGCTGGCATCGCCCTCAAAGAAATTGTACGACCCTTTCCCGAGCTTACACCCCCCCCTTTCGAATCTCTTACGACACGGGCATTTTTCCGCAGAGCTGAAAAGCTGCACGTCTGTTACCTGTCCCCAAAAAAGAATGCAAGACTCTCCCATTAACTATAGACCTATATCTCTTTTTTCTGTTATTTGAAAAGTAATGGAAAAATTCGTTAATTCCCAAATCTTAGTATCTGGAAAAACACAACATCTAACATGACAGACAGTATGGATTCCAATACAGAGGATCCACACTTCCTTTGTCTCACTTAATTGGAACAAGTCTTGAATTTTTTGGTGAATCCCAGATCGTTGCTCTTGACATATCGAAAGCTTTCGATCAGGACTGGCAGGATGGGCTTCTACTTCCTTATTACGGTCTTCCACCTAAGCTTTGTTCTTGGCTCTCCAGGGCTCAGTACTGGCACCCACTCTGTTTCTTCTACACACTAACGATCTTCTTTTTTCCACAATCAATCCATTCATAGTTTTGCTGACGATAGTACCCTTCACTCTAACATTCATTTTCTTAAGCCAGGCAATAAGCCTGATTTGGAAACCAAGCGTGGGTCAAAGCGGATGTCTTTCTCACAAGACCTCAAACTTATCTTGGATTGGGGCACCAAAAATCTTGTTCAGATAAATGCCTCCAAAACACAGTCCTATTTGCTGTCGCGAAAAAAGTCTGCCAATGCTCATCCGTTACATATGAGCAGCCAAGTTCTGCAGAACAAAGAATCATTTAATCTTGTCGGCGTTACTTTTATGAATGACCTCAACTGACACAAACACATTAGATCCATAGCATCAGCAGCCTTAAAAAAGCTGGAAAAGGATTTTTTTAAGCCAGAAAGTATTTCTCTTCTTCCAATTTGTACACTCTGTATGTATCCCAAATCAGACCCTCTTTAGAATATTGTTCTTATGTCTAGGGAATGGCGTCTCCTACAGCACTTAGCATTCTGGACTCCATTTAAAGAAGAGCTGTGTGTCTTATTAATAATTCCACGCTTACGAAGAGGCTTCCTCCTCTTTCCTACCGTCGAGCTGTGGGGGATCTGTCGCTTTTTTTATAGGTATTTTCACGGCTTCTACTCAGGGGAAAGGAGTTAACTAGTATAATTCCTTTTTCTGGCAGCTCCCAACAGAGCAACATGTAGTTCAACTCTTAGGCATAATTTTACAGTTCAACTAGAGAGACCCCAAACTTCCTGCTTTCTTCGTTCCTTTATTCCCAGAGTGTCCGGACTATGGAACCTGCTACCCGCCGAAGTTTTTCCTTCTCCTCCCAATATTTAAGTCCTGTGTGGCACTTAAGACACTCACGGTACGTTAGTTCTTAGGCCTCAGCCTTCGTGGACTGTCCAAAGGTAAAAAAAAACAAAAACAAATAAAATAAATTAATGAGTTTTTTATCACAAAATCTGTTAGCAAACAATCACATAAATTACGTACCTATACAGGATGTTCTCAAAGTGGAGGCATTAGGTTTAATACATTTTAGAACTCGGAAAAATAAGTCAATTTACCAAATATCGTTTCTATAAAATTTACCAAATAAATCAGTTATGAACTAACAATTATCTAAAAAATTTAAGAAAATATAGTCACACCTTATTTTCTGATATTTTCGACTACATTGCAAAAACATACATTTTTTTGTTTACTACTGGCAATGGCTATGTCTAGTTACTCTTACTTGGTCTTAATTCAGAGCGATTTTTGGGTTGACCAGTGCTTAGTATTTTGTACAATAGTACGTAATAGTTCCAAAATTATTTTTGATAAGCTGCACACTTTTAAAAACAATGAAAAAGTATAGTGTGTAAATAGAAAAGTTAAATAAATAACCTAACTTGGAGAAAGCTCTGTATAATTAATAGTTATTAAACTTTAAAATCTTTAAAATTTTTTGCTTTGATATTATGTTAGTTTTGTGGGTTTTGACTGCTGGTGGTCAACATGACCTGACATGATATGATTAGTTCTGTTTTATCCTTGTTGTTTTTTAAACTATGTCAACTCAACTTAAGTTTATTTTAGTTATTCAAAAGTTAATTTGAGAATTCAAAACATCTTCCTTAGTTTATTACACAACTAAAACATTTGCCCTAGTAATTTTTATAGGCCCCTGTGTTAGAAGGCTCTATTCGAATTTTATACAGTTTTCAACACAAAATATTTTATCTATTCTTTGTAAAGTAAACCACTATAATGACATAACAAACCAACTAAAATGTCGTGTAGTATTTGTCCGTTCTTGGACAGATAAATCCGTGGCAGGAATAAAAAGTGTCCGATAAAAGGCTCGCTGCGGGAAGCGGAAGTGGAGTTCTATTTGAATTGACAGTCGGATATGTATTTTTAGAGTCCGGAAATATTGCGAGTTAGCGACCATAATGTTTGACCGTAGTGTCTGTTGGAGTCCTGCCAAAGGACAAAGAAGGTATTGTCGTTCAAAAGCTACTGTGAAGTAATCTTTTCTTCCTGGCATTATTAGGATTTAATGAAGTTTTTGAAGTTGGCGTTAAGAAAAATGACTTAAAAGTCCGGATGATTTCATGAAATCAAAGGATATAGAAAATGTCGAAACCCCACCCGTTGCAAAATGATACAAACATCCTACTTGTGATGCGTCAAGCAGCCAATCGCGGTCCGTCAAATTAACATTTCCTTTTTGTTTAAAATTGTTTAAAAAAAGGAGTTTGCTTATAAAAAGTATGGCTTTACATTTAAGTGGTTAGATAAAAATAGGCAATACGCACTTTCCATGTAACAATTTTGCGTGTGGTTCAATATTATCAGGTACGGCTGTCAAGTTAACACAGAACTTCTTTTCGGGATTTAGTGTCATGTCATTGCCGATTTTTAAATTGTGCCACTTCTCGAATTGGGCATTGTTTTTCTTCTATTCCCTCTGTTAACATTATTTGCAGAAAATTGCAGCTAGTTCAAACAATACTTATTTTATTTCAAATATAATTTGGCTTCCTAAACTTTAAAACATCGTATCCTTTGCCATCGTTTAAATTTTTACATTTTAAATCTTCATCTGCATGTGTGTCGGAAAATGGACATCGTACACATACTGGGAATAATGGTTTAAGCGTTTAAAAAAAAACAGTACCTACTCACAGTACCTAGTACTTAGGCTTTATACCAGCCTTCCTGCGCTCTCATAAAGATTAAAGAAACACTAAAGTTTTTTAATATCTCCCTTTGGCGATCGTTTTTTAATAAGTTTTACTACCGTATACAAAATCAATTAATAGTAGCCCTAACTAAGGCATGATTTTCTACCATTAAATGGTTTTGGTGGGCAAAAAAAATTAACTAAATAATCATTGAGTGCATTTATGATCTTGTCATTCAGATAACAACCAATAAAACATTTAACAAGTTGGTTACCTAAAACCAAAGTATATTCCGAAAAATTTTTAGAGAAATTATGATCTCTACAATTTAATAATAAAACGATCGCCGAAGAGATATTTTAACTAACTTGGGCATTATTTGGCGATTAATGATCTTAACCCATTATGCGCTCGCTAGGCCGGCGCGTTAGATGGCCTCGATCATTATTTAATACTGACACCCTTGTTAAATTTTATTATTATTTTCATTAATCTGTTAAACTATACTCTATTTACTTAATATAGAGATTCAGGTAGGCACAGATCTGACAGACAATTCTCCGGTATATTATTGCTTGACGTTGTCAGTTCTTGACGTTTTCTGTTTTAGAGGTGTCATTTTTTAAGCATGATTGCCAGAATGTTTATAAATTCTTGCAATTTACTTTTATATGCAGTGCCTGTTTAAATAGAATATAGTTGAACTGATCTAAATCACTTTATTTCAATCCCGTTTGCTTATGGTTAAAATAATTGTCAGATCACCGAAAAATAGGTAAAACGTAAGTAGCTCATAATTTATATAATAAATTGAAATAATTTAAAACTGGTTTTAAATCCGAATTTAAAAGAACTTTTTCGATTTGGGCCAAGCTCCTTGACTATCAAACTTATCCAAATGCAGGTAATGCCCTGTAATTTCAATGGCAAAATTTATCTGAATTTATTAGAGAAACTGTTTATTTAGCTATCCTGGTATAAGTAAAGAATAAAGAAGACCATTAACGATCATTGTCGACAAGATGGGGCACCACCTCAATTCGTACAATATGTGTGTTCATTTTTAGATAAAAATTTTCTTTAAACCTGGATTTAAAGAACGGAACATATTAGGTGGCCACCCCAGTTACCTGATCTGAGTCCACTGATTACTAATCTTTTTTCCATAAGATTATTTAAAATTTAGAATTTGTGTAACACAGCCTAAATCACCGGATGTCTTTCAAAATTATATTAATAATAAAAGCCGTCAAATTACACTAGAAATGTTGCGTATGTACGAAAAAGATCTAAACAAAACTTATTTACTGCGTTGTTTAATTTTAAAATCCTGTTTTTTGCTGGTTTTTAAAGAAAATTTTTCAATATTTTAGTGTTTTAGCTGTCATTTCGTTATCGAATGAAGTTTTGACACAAAATTTTAGGATTCGATAGTATTCAATGAGATCTTTAGTGTAAGGCGTTTCTTGCAAATTTTTATTTAAAAGCCAAAAAATTGGGGTGTAAAGTTTTTATTGGCTAATCCTGAATACAAATTTAGTATGCATTTGCCCTAAACTGACAGGAAAATAAAATAGGTAGGTAATATATTTTATTTTACTTTAATGTTGTTTTTTTTTTCCTTTGCGTATTAATTATCGTATCTTAACAAACATCACTATATGTCGTCAGAATTATTTTTATTCATAGTTTAGTAAATTGAAATCTCTTTCCGCCCTCCTCGCTTGAAAAATTTGATAAAACACAAATGAAAATTCCTTGAGAGGTTAATGTTTTTTAAACCGGGCGTCACTTACAAATCCATACGTCAACAAAGCAAATATTTAGAAGTCGCTACCAGAGAATTGCACAATTACTTTCTATAACGAGAACGTCCTATGCGGCATTAAGCATTCCTATCCTCTGTCTCTCGGATGGTCTTTCTTTAAATACATTTTATTAGGGTATGTTTAACATTCTTTGCAAAGTAAAATTATATTAAACATCTCTAGAACAGTTAGAAACAACGCTGTTATGAATATTTTTCTCAAATAACGGAAATACAACTAACAAATAAAGATAAAGAGAAACAGGGCACCACAAAGCAAAAAACTGAAGAAATTTTTAATTAAAGTTACCTAACAAAATATAAAATTTTAAATTTTTTTAAAAGTTTTTTTTAGAGACTGTATGTAAAACGGCTCTATTGTTATACAGCTTTACGTCACATCATCAAAGTTGGAGGATGTCGAGCGAGGTTGGTAGTTTAATGGGTGACCATTAAGTAAAGGCCATGTGCTATTAGGTATAGTTCGGAATCCATGTTAAACTGTAGGTCCTGTTTTAATGACATTACCTAGACGTTAATAGGGGTGATTCAGAGGTAGTAGTTGAATATTTCTACAACGTTTGTGGATAGTTGTGGCTCTATTATTATACAGCTTTACGTCACATCATCAAAGTTAGAGAATGTCGGGCGAGGTTTGTAGTTTAATGGGTGACCATTAAGTAAAGGCCGTGTGCTATTATGTATAGTTCGGAATCCATGTTAAACTGTAGGTCCTGTTTTAATGACATTACCTAGACGTTAATAGGGGTGATTCAGAGGTAGTAGTTGGATATTTCTACAACGTTTGTGGATAGTTGTGGCTCTATTGTTATACAGCCTTACGTCACATCATGAAAGTTAGAGAATGTCGGGCGAGGTTGGTAGTTTAATGGGTGACCATTAAGTAAAGGCCATGTGCTATTATGTATAGTTCGGAATCCATGTTAAACTGTAGGTAATGTCTTAATGACATTACCTACAGTTCAGGTAATTCAGAGGCAGTATATGCGAATATAAATATTTCGGCTAATATTTTAGTGGCAGTGCTGAATAACCGTTTTTACTGTGCGTTTCGAAAAAGTTGTTTTACGAGAATATAACTATATCCGTTCAAAATCATTTGTCATTAGATCCAAAACAGGTTGTGAAAATGTGTATGAAACTTTAATCAGTAGAGGACTAATTAAACAAGAAGCTTTAAAAGAAACCTGTCTACTTACAAAAACTTCAATATCTTCGATAAGGGATATTATTCTTAGTGAAGAATTGAACAAAAAAGAAAAAATCTCACCGTATAGGCAATAGTGACCAGCACCTAATAAGAAGGAAAATAAAGTATCTTTATGAAAGCGAAGTTGTTCCTTGGATAAACCGAAAAAGAAGCTAGACGAAAACGAAACCCTCCATGGAGTTGGTTGTAAAATGGGATTTAAATACCGCCAAATAGACAAAAGACAAGTAGTAATGGAATCGCACAGATTACGCACTTGGAGATTTAATTACCTTCAAGAAATTAAAAGATATATGTTAGAAAACAGATTCATTATTTACCTTCATGAAACATGGTTCGATACCCAGTACCCAAAGGATGGGTTGATTTCAGTCAAAATTGTCAGACGAAAGCACCTTCAAATAAAGGAAAACGCATTACCATAATACACGCTGGTTCAGAAGACGGATTTGTCCCAAACTGCTTGCTGTTGTCTGCAAAGAATACTAAGGATTCTAGCTTGGATTATCATGGGGATACAAGTGCAGAACTTTTTGAAAACTGGTTTTAAATTATCTTTTAAAAAATATTTCAAAGAACAGGATTATTGTCACGGATAACACAAGCTACCACAGCCGTCTGCTACACAAAGCACCAGCGTCATTAAGTTCAAAAACTGAAATCTAGGAATATTTGTTAGAAAATGATATTTATTTTAAATTCAGTTACAAAAAAGCGCAACTTTTGGAAGTCCTACATTTATATGCAATTAAAAAACAATATGTAAGTGATAATTTGGCTGATCAGCCTGGGCATACTATCTTACGTCTTCCTCCGTATCAGAAAATGTTACACCTACTTTAAGTTCTATTGTAATTAATCTCAATGATGACTCTGATAGTGAAACAGAATAAGATTTAGAAATTTAGATGAAAATGTAATTATGTATAGATAATATAGTATATAAATTTATTAAAACTTTGCATATATTTAATTTCTTACTGTAATTTTAGGATTATACCTACTCAAATAAACAATAAATTATAAATCTTTATATTATTTTAGAGTCCGTTCCTAATGTTCTGTCCTTTATTACCTGCTGATCCGCAGTTTTATTGTTGTCGGCGGGTAAAATCCATAAATGAAGGCAAAAGCTAACACGGTATACTTTAAGACAAACTATATCATGTTTGAAATTAATCGGTAATGTAGTTTTTAAATGGCAGAAATTACGGTCTTTTAAAAAGTAGTTTCGAGATACACGTGTTAAAGTCGTAATATTTTTGATAGGGAAAGTTTTTTTTGAAAGAGAAAAAGTCAATAACCTCGGAGGTTTTGCACTAATCGACTTTAAATTTTGAGAGTATATTCTTGAGATGTATTACTTTAAGGAAGTACAAAAAAACGATTTTACGCCTTTATTTCCCCCTTCTTAGATAGAACCTAACAAAAATTATCTGATTTGGAAGTTGTTTGTTCGCCTGATTTAATTTTAATTATTTAAATTTTAATTTTAGTATTGGGAGGCGCGCATAAAATATATTTGTACTGCGATTTAATAAGTTTATATTTTTTTGGTGTTGGTGTTCTTCTACTCGTAGTTGCATTTTAAGTATCTTCTTCAACTTTTAACCCTTATTTAAAGTAGGTAGTAAATTAGGGTCCTAAAATTTTATTTAAGGTCGGTGCCAGTAAAGTCATTAAATAAAAAAAACTAATCAAAATAAAAAATCTGGTTTGGCTTGCAATGACCAAAAAAAAAAATTAGGCCCTTAATTTGATTCTTACCTAATTTTAATTTTTTTTTAATGGTAAATTTAGTGTATAAAATTATAATTTCATAATTTTAGAAAAATATTAATATATAAGACGATTAATTCTTTTTTTAAATAGCTTTTTATTGAGGATACATTTTTATCAATAATATTAGATAAAATAAAATTTCACCTGACCACTTTTCAAACCTTTCTGGTTATGTTAACTTGGGTCAATTTTTTATTTACCCACAATAATGCTATTGATTTTGCAATAATATTATATGTGTTTTAAATTTTGTAACTGCTTTAAGCGTTATTTAAGATGTTATATTATGATAATACCAAAAAATATATTACATCAAATTATTTTCCATTGTGTACTTTCTTTACATGTCGTTCTTTACGCTCCACTCTTCATTATAATTCAAAGCCGCAGAATAACAATCTACTACAAGTTTTTGTTGACAGGCTAGCATACGCGTATATTAGAAATCTTCTGTGGTCGCTACATAAGGCGCATATACTCAGACCGTGTACAACGAACCCTTTTCGGTCGGCTTGCTGACAACTGACAACCTTCATCAGCACAGGCTTTGTGCCGTTTTGGCCATTTATCACCCCGGACTCGGCGCGGCGTTAGCGCCTCTTTCTTTCCGCAAATGGACCGCCGAGACGCAACAATACTACGAGAAAAACGACCATCAGCTTAAAAATTGTTGTGTTTCCATTGTGACCCGGCCCGAATTAAGTTTCGTATAAGCTGTCGTGATTGTTATTAATGCGGGCCCACAAAGAAAATCATAAAAATGCTCCGCCGCCTTGGGAAATTCTTTTTATGGAGTAACCCTTTTGAAGTGTGGTTTTATATTGCAGGAAATAAAAAACACTTTCTATTCATTGAGTGTCAATTTGGGGAGAAAAGTTTTTATTGGAAAATTTGTCATAATGGTAATGATATTTTTTTGGAACTTAAAAAACGCAAGAGCTGTAAAAAGTTTTTTGTAAAAACTTGATATGTTTGCTGTAACAGTTTTATACTTTAAATTCAGTCAAATGGGGTTTTTAAGATACTGAGAAAAAAAAAGGTAACTTTATGTTCTTCACCTTTTTTTTTCCTATTTTAAATAAGCACGTATTAGTTGTTATTCAGGATAATCCAATATATATATATATATATATATATATATATATATATATATATATATATATATATATATATATATATATAATATATATATATATATATATATATATATATTTTATATATATATATATATATACATAATTATATATATATAGTATTATTATGTATATAAACTATGATATTTTGCTATAACGTATATATATACTATTAAACAGCAATGGGGTTTTAAGATACTGAGAAAAAAAAGGTAACTTTATGTTCTCACCTTTTTTTTCCTATTTTAAATAAGCACGTATTAGTTGTTATTCAGGATAATCAATATATATATATATATATATATATATATATATATATATATATATATATATATATATATATATATATATATATATATATATATATATATATATATATATATATATATATATATATATATATATATATATATATATATATATATATATATATATATATATATATATATATATATATATATATATATATATATATATATATATATAAGGGTGTACAAAGGATGATGCTTACGATTTTAATGGGCAATAGAGGAGCTCAAAACAAGTCGAAAAAGCCAAGAACATATGAATGAAAATACGGTCTTTCAAAGTTTTAAAAAGTTGGCATTTTTCATCGAAGCGAGTCTCAACTTTGAACGTTTTTTGTGTTTTTGCATGTTTACACTTATTTTAAGGAGATGTTCATTTACATACAAATAATAAAAATTACTTCAAAATTACTGCAATTTATTTTGATATTAAATTTAAGTAAAAAACAATCAATTATTGTTTGGTTTTTATTTGTAATTAAAAAATTATTGTACTTGCCACAAGAATAGGCTTAATATCCATTTTAAGAACAAAAATTATTATGTTTTAAAACAGCACTTTTTTGTTTTGCTTAAAGAATAAGATTTCTCGGTCGCACACATTCTGTTTTCATAGCTCTATGGTACAGTTGCAATACGTTTGTCTTGAAGTTAAAACATATCGGCATATTTTCCCGATTTAAAAACAAACAAAAATATCGTGGCCGGATCGGTGAGCTTCTTTGGACAACTGACTTTACGCACAAAGGTAGCTCTGTTGCCAATTGTTTTTTAAATTTTTAAATGGGAAGACAATTGTTGAAAAACTTTTTTTTTATTTGTAGACTAAAGCATTTAAAATTTAGTTTATTTTTTATCAAATGAATCTACTAATAAGCGATTAAGACAAAAGTTTCCAGTTGTTACGGTTTACAGAAATAACTGCTTTCAAAGTGCATGACTTTAATATCGTTTGGATAAAAACCTGTCTCCCAGCTCCACTATCGCTCATTAAAATGATGAGCATCATACTTTTTACCCAATCCGCCACCCAGGGGTTCAGCAGTAGTGCCACCCCCAAGGTTACATTACTCTGTGTTTTCTGGAACTTGGCCGCTCATATGTAACGGACGAGAACTGGCATACCTTTTTCGCAACAGTAAACATGACTGTGTTTTGGAGGCATTAAACTGGATAAGATTTTTTGCATCCCAATTTAAGATTAGTTTAAGGTTTTGTGAAAGAGGTATTTGCATTACCCTGCGGTTGTCTTCTAAATCAGTCTTAGAGACTGGCTTCAGAAATTGAATATTAGAGTGAAGGGTACTATCGTCAGCAAAACTATAAAAATGATTTATTGTGGAAAAGAGTAGATCGTTAATGTAAAGGAAAAATAAAGTTGGTGCCAGTACTGAACCCTGGGTCACCACAGCTATAACTGTGTAAAAACTGGAAGAATGACCAAAAATTATTTAAATTGTAATTTAATCGCTATTTTGTCAATGACGCTCTTGTAAAGAATAAAAAAAAATGTTTCTCTGTAAACCTTGCCGGTGTATTTTTTACAGAAAAAAAGTCGGAAAACCCGTTAAAATTTGAAATATTTTCAAAAATATATAACTTTGGCATTTTAAAGTTGAAAAACTAATTTTTCGGCAAATGATTTTTTTTTTGGTATGTTTTTGTCCGACGTTTTCAAAATTACAGTTTAAATATTTTTCAGTAATATTATATTGTACGATTTATCGAACTAAATTTACCGATTTGATTTAACTTGGGTAAACTGATTATTAAATCAATTTCATATGTTATTCTACAACTTGTTCACCTTTGACTTTCAGATAACCACCTACCTACTCTGCTCCAAAAGCGATATCGCGCGTTCAGGGTAATGTTCGGAACCCTTTTTTCAGTTTTCGGTAAATTTATATAAAAATGGAAAATATTCATGTGGTAGAATAAAATTTAAAGGTTCATAATCCGTTTACTAAAATCAAACCGGACAATTAGATTTAATATGCTGAGTTGTCCGAAATATCACTGTGAAATATTTGAACTACAATTTTGAATAAAATTATTGTGGGACAGCGGCCGCCTTTTGCTTTTTAAAACCACCCAAGTATTATTAGCAATTACTTTCTGGAATATCAGCTTCCTAACATTAAAATGTTCCAAATTATAAATGTTTTAAAAAGGGTCAATTTTAGACAACTTCTATTTTGCGCTGTAAACTGTTCAGAGTCTAACTTAAGATTTCTTTTAATTCCTTTTAGATAAGAATTTGGAATAAAATAGATATAATTAAACAGTGGGGGTCTGTGTCTAGTCCTCATGTGAAAAATAGTTTTTAGTTAATTGGGATGCCTACAGACTAAGTAATTTCTAACTATATTAAAATGTACTGCACAGTTAGTAATATAAGTAAATAAAAGCAAAAATTTAATGAAAATTAACATAAAATATTTTTATATTTTTATATCGGGATAAGACTACTGCAAGTAAGACGTGCATTTCTCTGAAAAGAATGTATAGTAAAAAGGAAATCGTCGGGCCCTTAAAGGCGCTATGAAGCAAATAGAGAAGCCAGCCTCCTGCAAACTTTCCACTGGAAACACGATTAAGCCGCTACGACTTTCTCTAAAGTTGGCAAGGTATTCAAACACAAAAATTTAAATCTAGCTAGATAATACAGAGAAACGAAGTAAAAGGCATTTCAATTTTGAAGTGGTTCTTTTATAGAGTGTCTCAGATAAGATGGTATATTTATACAAAGTTATAATTTGTTATTTTATAAAGTTTTGATGACTTTTTTATTAAAATATAAAAAAGTAGTTATTGTCCTAACAACAAAATTGAAATTAGTAATTACAAGAGTCCCTAGTTCTTTCAATCTTTTTGTTACTAAATTTATTTATTAATCTACTGTACTACTACAAATACATTTTTAATCCCATGTACTTTTTTACAAGTATAGAGTTTTATTTAAAAAACAAAATTAAGGTGACAATTTAAAAGCCTAAGAGAACATGATTGTGCTTTGGAGGAATTAAACTGAACAACATTTTTGGCGCCCCAATCCAAGATTGGTGTTTACTAAATCAGGCTGACTTGAGAAATTAAATATTAGATTGGAAGATACTATCGTCAGCTTAATAACTCATATACGACGACATACAGTTTCTTTCAGAATAAAAAAAGTGATTAATTGTAATTTAATTGCGATTCAAACATAAAGAAGTAGGTGTTGTCCTCAGAACAAAATCGAATTTAGTTATTACGGGAGGTCATAGTGCTTTTGATATTTTTGTTCATTGTCTGTAATTTTTTTTGACGTTTTATGTACTGCACTTCTACAAATTAATTTAAGATTCAAAACACTTTTTTACAATTATAGGGTTATATTTAAAGAACAAAGCTAAGGTGACAATTTAAAAGCCAAAGGAATAATAAATAATAAAGTAATAACGTATTTGGAACTTTGTAATTTTTAAGATACTGGATCATATGATATAGGTGTAAGACCGTAGAAAGAAAGATTGTCAAGAAGCGCAATATGCGAAAGTTACGTAAAACAGTTCAAGAAAAACTGCTGTAGATCTTTTGATCATTGAAGTTCATGGAAATGAAATACCCTAACACTATATATATATATATATATATATATATATATATATATATATATATATATATATATATATATATATATATATATATATATATATATATATATATATATATATATATATATATATATATATATATATATATATATATATATATATATATATATATATATATAATATATAAAGTCATGCGGCTTAATCGTGTTTCCAGTGGAAAGTTTGCAGGAGGCTGGCTTCTCTATTTGCTTCATAGCGCCTTTAAGGGCCCGACGATTTCCTTTTTACTATACATTCTTTTCAGAGAAATGCACGTCTTACTTGCAGTAGTCTTATCCCGATATAAAAATATAAAAAGATTTTATGTTAATTTTCATTAAATTTTTGCTTTTATTTACTTATATTACTAACTGTGCAGTACATTTTAATATAGTTAGAAATTACATAGTCTGTAGGCATCCCAATTAACTAAAAACTATTTTTCACATGAGGACTAGACACAGACCCCACTGTTTAATTATATCTATTTTATTTTAAATTCTTATCTAAAAGGAATTAAAGAAATCTTAAGTTAGACTCTGAACAGTTTACAGCGCAAAATAAGTTGTCTAAAAATTGACCCTTTTAGTAATTATAATTTGGAACATTTTAATGTTAGGAAGCTGATATTCCAGAAAGTAATTGCTAATAATACTTGGGTGGTTTTAAAAAGCAAAAGGCGGCCGCTGTCCCACAATAATTTTATTCAAAATTGTAGTTCAAATATTTCACAGTGATATTTTGGACAACTCAGCATATTAAATCTAATTGTCCGGTTTGATTTTAGTAAACGGATTATGAACCTTTAAATTTTATTCTACCACATGAATATTTTCCATTTTTATATAAATTTACCGAAAACTGAAAGAAAGGGTTCCGAACATTACCTTGAACGCGCGATATCGCTTTTGGAGCAGAGTAGGTAGGTGGTTATCTGAAAGTCAAAGGTGAACAAGTTGTAGAATAACATGAAATTGATTTAATAATCAGTTTACCCAAGTTGATCAAATCGGTAAATTTAGTTCGATAAATCGTACAATATAATATCACTGAAAATATTAAACTGTGATTTGAAAAAAACGTCGGACAAAAACATGCCAAAAAAAAAAAATCATTTGCCGAAAAATTAGTTTTTCAACTTTAAAATGCAAAGTTATATATTTTTGAAAATATTTCGTTACGAGTTTTCCGACTTTTCTGTAAAAATACACCGGCAAGGTTTACAGAGAAACATTTTTTTATTCTTTACAAGAGCGTCATTGACAAATAGCGATTAAATTACAATTTAAATAATTTTTGGTCATTCTTCCAGTTTTTACACAGTTATAGGTGTGGTGTCCCAGGGTTCAGTACTGACACCAACTTTATTTTTCCTTTACATTAACGATCTACTCTTTTCCACAATAAATCATTTTTATAGTTTTGCTGACGATAGTACCCTCCACTCTAATATTCAATTTGTGAAGCCAGTCTCTGAGACTGATTTAGAAAACAACCGCAGGGTAATGCAAATACCTCTTTCACAAAACCTTAAACTAATCTTAAATTGGGATGCAAAAAATCTTATCCAGTTTAATGCCTCCAAAACACAGTCATGTTTACTGTTGCGAAAAAGGTATGCCAGTTCTCGTCCGTTACATATGAGCGGCCAAGTTCCAGAAAACACAGAGTAATGTAACCTTGGGGTGGCACCTACCAAGCGCGTCCCCGGGTGGCGGATTGGGGATCGGCCAGGTCTCTCAAGGAGTCTGGCTAGTGGCGATTATAAGTAGGGTGAGAGAAGATAAAATTCTCAAAATCCTTTGCTAAGGTCGCTGCCGCGGACCACCACCAGTGCTCACATCTAGTGATACCTGGTACCTATCTTCTCTCCTTTCTTAAACTAGTCTTGGGAGACAAGCTTTAATCTTTTCTATCGGCCTCCCTTGGCCAACTCTTGAAGTCTTCAAGCCCCTACGCCATTGGGTTTCCAAGGCTGGGAGCTACTCATTTCCCACTACTTCTTCTCTTCTTCTAGCCCAATCCCAAGGTGGTGAGGACATCCGTGCCGAAGGGATGCGTGGCACATGGGAGATGTGTCTTTAACGAGCCCTCCAGAATACCTGGCGCCTTTCTGGAGTAAGTAGCCTTGTCCCAGTAAGCTGCTCTGCTGGGATGGACCTCCTTTCCGCACCACTCATTGAATCATATGGATTCTACAAAAACAAAAACCATTCCAACTCAGGTGGTGGAGGAAGGTCATAAAGACCAAGCCTCACCTACGCCTGAGGTAAAAATCCCACTGGACTTGAACCTGCGGGCACTAATCCTGCAGCTCAAAAGGCAGCAAAAAAGCGGAAGTAACCTCGAGCGCAGGATGTCTGGTGCACAGCGCCGGAAACTTGCAATTGAGGCGGCTAAAGCTAGAGGTGAACCCTATAAAACCCAGGAAGCCCAGGGCAAATAGGAAAACCAAAGCCAATCTGGAGGCTGAGAAACCTTCAGGCAGCAAAGCTGAGCCTAGGGAAACGAACCCAAGGCAAGGCAAACGGAAGTGCTCCACCAATCGGCACACCGTCACCCTGTGCAAGGACAAACCAGAAAAAGGCCGGTCTGAGCATGTACAGGTAAAACCCAGTACAACAACTGGGGCAACCTTCAAACAGGCTCTTACAGGCCACAAAATGGCAGTCTCGTTGGACTCGTTCCCGGAAGGAAAACTCACCGCGGAACAGTCACGCGTGATTGATGGCGATGACTCAGAATCTTCAAGTCTCCAGCGGGAGGAGCCACAGTTTGCGGGTAGCTACCCGCCGGCTGTGGTACTTTCGTAACCTGCGTATACGATCACGCCAGGAACTGGCTAATGGACAAAGTTCAAAAATTCAACCCTGGGAGGGGCGACCCTTAGAGTAGGATACGCTAAGGACGTTGTCAAAACTGCCAAGGTTGTGACATTTATACCCACGGAACTCCTTGATGACAAGGAGCCAGGTAAACCTCCTCCAGAATCTGGGGATCAAACAAGGATCTCAACACAGGTGACTGGAGGCTCATCAGCGCCCAACCGTGGTGAGAAACAGGGCATCACCCTTGTACTATGGACAGGCACGCCTGAGTAGTTGGGCAAGAGGGGCTACCAAGCCTTTCTGGGCCTAAACCCAATCACCTTCAGAGTGACTAAAGCTCACAAACAGGAGTCTGCAGGAACTGCAGGTGTAAGCAAACCTGCAACATAACAGGGCAGCCACGGCTGTCTATGCAAATCTATCTCGTGGAGACGCCCGGACACCAGCCCTCATACAAGAACCTTGGCTTTTTAAAGGGAAAGTTGGGGGCTTAGGCGAAGCCGGAGGTAAATTAATATATGACTCCAACTCTGGAAATGTTAGTCTGCATGTTTATTATAGAAGGAACTACATGCCTTAAAGCTAACTGATTTCTGTTCTAAAGGGACCAGGCGGCGTTAAGGCTGAAATACATCATGGAAGGTGTATGGACTGAAGCTGTCCTCGCTTCAACCTACCCTTCCATATGATGCAATCGATCCACCCCCATCCTGAGGAACTCCGCCAGTTAGAACAGATTCTGTAGGCGCTCTAACCTACAGCTCGTGTGGGATGGATGCAACGCACACCACACTGCTTGGGAAGCAGTGATATCAACAGGAGGTGAGTACCTTTTGACTTTATTATTTCTGAAAATTTAGAATTTAGGGGGAATGAACCCTACTTTTTGTGACTAGAGCCCGTAAACAGGTAATTGACGTGCCTGGCATCTCCGCGTATACGATCCCAGGTAACTCGGTGGTATGTATCTGAGAACCGTCGCTGTCTGATCACAGGCACATCTTCTGGCGATCTCTGCATTTCAGGAGGCCAATGGAGGAGTACCGTGATCCGAGGAGCACGGACTGGGAGAAATACAAGGAAACTTTTTGACCATCAAGCTGCAGTAACGTCAAAACCAGCATTAGGAACACTACTGACATAGAGCTTGCTTCCGCCACCGAACTTCTGGGCTATTGTAAACTCTTATCAAAATCACTGTCCTCTGAAGTAAGAAGCAAACCGCCGAGAAAAAAGTACCTGGGTGGAGCATCGCGAACTACTGGAGCTAAGGAAAAAGCGCAGACTGTTCAACAGGTGAAGAAAACGGGTGAGTGGGATGAACATCAATCTCCACTCACCAGGCTAATAAACAGGTCCGTAAGGCCAGGCTATGGATTCATGGAGGAATGCTGCCAGGAGGTTGAAAATACCAGCACGGCAGCCAGACTAAAAATCCTGTCAAAGATCGGTCAATCCTGTTGGCACTCCTAAAAAAACCAGATGGAACCTACTCTGAAACTGGCAGGAAACTTTGGAGATTTTGCTCCAAACACATCTACCAGGATCCAAGAGAAACTCAACAATGAGTTACAGACTGTCAATGTTCCGAATATTCGGCTCACAAGAAGCGACTGGGAAGTAGCAAAGAAGTCATAACCTACGAAAAAAATCAGTGGGCAATTGAATCATTTGAAGCCTACAAAGCACCTGGACCTGATGGGATAATCCCAGCACTACTACAGCAGGGAAATCAAACCCTAGTTCCACTGCTTTTAAAAACTCTTCCGTGCAAGCCTAGCTACGAGCTATTTGCCAAATGTACATGAAGCAGACTAAAATAGTCTTCATTCCAAAGCCGGGTAAGGACTGCTCCCAGACAAAGGGACTTAGACCAATTAGATTGTCGTCTTTTATGATAAAAACAATGGAAAAACTGATCGACAGGTATGTCAGGGAAAACTCTCTTACAGAGAGGCCACTCCACAAAAACCAACATGCCTATCAATTAGAAAAATCCTGCGAATCTGCTCATCATCAACTGGTGACCAGATTAGAACTCGCACTGAACAACAAGGGAAATCGCGCTTTGCTGCATTTCTTGACGTGAGGAGCTTTGATCGAACCTCCTTCAACTCAATGGCCGCGGCTCTTGCCAGACATATATAATGTTAACGACACCATTTGTAGATGGATAAACAACATGTTACTTGGCAGACAGCGCAAGCAACGTTATTCAGCGAAACAATGGAGGTGTCAGTGGTCAAAGGATGCCCACAGGGAGGGGTTCTATCCCACTACTGTAAGGATATGGTTGTTGACGAACTCCTGGTGGAACTGAATAATAATGGATTCTATACCCAGGGGTATGCGGATGGCTTTATCACTATACTTGTCGTGGGAAGCATAACAAAACAACCTCGGAGAACATGCAAGGGCACTGAGAATTGTGGAGGGATGGTGCAACAAGGAAAACCTTGCAATCCTGTAAAACTGCGCTAATACCCTTCACTAGACGAAGGAAGCTGGATGATTTAATATCTCTCTCACTTCTTCGGTACCACACTCGGCTATGTCAGGAGGTAAAGTATCTTGGATTAACTCTGGACTCTAAGCTAAACTGGAATCCACATATGCAGAATGTGATTAATAAGGGCAAAATGGCTCTAATGGCTACCAAAAGAGCTGTGGGGAAGAATTGGGGATTCATTACACGCAGTGCACTGGTTGTACGGCTATGGTAAGACCCATGATAACCTACGGTTCAACTATCTGGTGGCCAAATAGAACAGAGAAAGCAGAGCTGGAGTTATCCAAACTCCAGCGACTAGCATCTCTGTATAACGGGAAGCTATTAGAAGCACTCAACTGCAGCCATGGAAACCCTACTAAGCCTCCTCTTGGTATAATTATTAAGGCGGAGGCGAGGATTGGGGCATACAGGCTGAAATGCAACGGCAACTGGTGCTCTGGGCCTGCCGTAAGGACACGCCAGAATAACGAGAGCGGCTATCACAAACTCAACTATTTGAATGAGCAGTGACACAATGCCAAAACGGATAAATACACACAGACCATACAAAGCCAGCTTACAGGGCGGTAGTGAGCGATCTCTGGTCAGTCTCGAAATTTGGTTTGGTATACCGATGGATCAAGACT
This sequence comes from Listronotus oregonensis, assembly GCA_019359885.1. NCBI lineage: Eukaryota > Metazoa > Arthropoda > Insecta > Coleoptera > Curculionidae > Listronotus > Listronotus oregonensis. Next base: position 38,384 of record JAHBCN010002241.1, read on the forward strand.
GACAATGGAGCCGGCGCAGAAATACATAGTATTATGACCCCTAGGTTTAATGCTTATGCTTCCCTGGGGAAATATGCCACTGTTTTCAGGCGGAAATATATGCCATTGAACTTTGTCTGCGAGAGAACTTGAGGAGGAGATATAAAGGGGGCAGGGACATTACTATCTTCTCTGATAGTCAAGCAGCCATAAGAAAGCTTTGGCATCTCAACAAGTCAACTCAAGGTTGGTTTGGAACTGCCTGCAATGCCTCCTAAACCTGGCTAACCACAACAAAGTTACACTTTCCTGGGTGCCCAGGACACAGGGAATACAGGGCAATGAAAATGCAACTCCCTGGCCAGGCGAGGCTCCGCAGCAATGTTTGGGGGTTTCGAACCTGTTTTGGAATCAAAACCTCGGTTCGGGGCTACTGACCGGTGGATTCAAACACAACATCAGTCATACGGGAAACCCAAATTTAAAAAGGGCAAAATCACACTAAATCAATGTTGGAATCACCATCGAAAGCTTTGGGAAAATGCCCTACTAAAACTAAATAGGAATCAGATTAGAATAGTGACAGGATTAATAACCGGACACTGCACCCTAAAAAACACTTGCACACTATGGGCATCTATAGAGAGAACCCATTTGCAGACTATGTGAGAAGGGGAAGAGACAGCCTCTCACATCATTTTGAGTCCCTGCTTATATACGGGAGAAAAATAAAAACCTCATGGTGGACACTAACCACCAGGAGGCGGAACAGAAAGAACAGTAAAGGGCTACTACCTGTCAAAAAGGTGTCAAACCTTTAAACTGAAAAAAAACAAAGAGATACAACAACCCCTGTAGGCTGCAGTGTCGAGGCGGACAAAACCTCAACTTGTGTATTTAGATTATCAATCAATCAATCAATCAATCAACCTTGTTGGCGTTACTTTTGAGAATAACCTTAACTGACACAAACATATTACAAACATCGCCTAAGCAGCTTTAAAAAAGCCTGGATTCTAAGAAGCATTCTTACTAAGACGAGACCAGACAAAAATGTTTAAAATAATGAATGTATCTACTTTCCTGAATGTGGTGAGGTATACATCGGGGAAACGAAAAGACCACTTAAAGTTAAAGTCAAAGAACACAAAAAACATACCGAACGAGGTGAAACGTCGAAGTCAGGATTGCCGAACACTCTTGGTCAAAACAACACCGCATACAATGGTCGGAAGCAAAAACTATTCTTAAGAAACCTACTAAAAGAAAAGAAAATTTAAAGAAGCAGTAATTAATGTTAACAAACAAAATGTACTTAGCAAGCCTAGTATCGATATTCCGAATATATGGCAGCCGTTGCTGAACCGTGAAAAGTCGGTCAAGCTTTAGTGAACAAGGAAGAGTATATAAGTCGTGGCTTATTTTATTAGTATAGTTTTTGGGTATCACTTGAAAACGGTTGGAGATACATTACCAACCGAAACGTTGTGTAACAAATAACAAATAAAGACAATTGAAGTCCAAGATTATAGTGTTTTTAATAAAATTTTTTGGTAAAGTGTATTAGTATCCAAAGGCCTGAAGATATGCCAAGGATGATTTCGGTTTAAAGATTATATGACAATATCTTAATTAAAGGGCATGTTCAAAGATAAGGCACTTTAATAGCAGATATAAATAATAAATTATAATTATTACCGACCAGCAGCAAGCCTCGTACAGACTACACGTGCAACGTGTAATGCAACGTGTAATGCAACGTACAATGCAACCAATGTGTACTGGCAGAGAGTTGTCGGTTTTTAGCGCGCAATCAAAGGAATATTTAGTTGCAGCGTGGACGGGAAATAGAGCGCATGGCCAGTGTGTACTTGCAGGCGCGCAAATTTTCATTTTTATTTATTAATAAAATAAGTTAGTACGTAAAAATGAATGAATGGGATGAAGAAAAAACGCTGTTATTAATACAGCTGTACAGAGAAAAGGAAAATATTTGGAACCCAAAACATGCCGATTATAAAAAAACCGACCTGAAATTAGACAGCTGGAATGAAATTGTCTTGGCCCTAGACAAGAAAATGATAAGTATTTTATCTTCATACAGACGTGAAAAAGAAAAGAAACAAATATAGGGGACAAAAGAAATTTAAACAATAAAAACATTCTTTGAATTTTATTTAGGTTTAAACCTATTCTATCAAAAATAAGCAAGTAATATCTACCTTCGGAATAACCGGAAATGCCACTGTATGCATTTCCAATAGGGTTAAAGAAAAGATTTGTTTATTATTTTTTATACTTTATTATTTTTAAAAATACACTTTAAAATAATAATTTAAAATAAGATAACTTCATTTTAGGCTTTGCTTCATACTCACAACCAAACGTACCATATTTGAATGTTAGTAATTCATTTGATCTTCAAGGAAACAACCACGCTAGCCAATTCTCTCTACAGCAGCAGCAACAACCTAGATATACCAGATTTTTATCCACCACAAAAGCCCCCCTATCCATATTTTATACAGCCAGAACCCGAGCCCGGTGTCATTCTTATGTATCTCCCTGTTCTTCTAGACCAACACACAGCCAGAATTCTGCTGTTTCTTCAGATGTTGAAGAATCATCAAATACCCAAGATGCCATGTCTGAATTAAAAGAGTTATGTTATTATAAACACAATCCTTATTTGTTGTAATGGAAGTTATGTGGGTACATATTTTTAAGTTAAAAATATAAAATCTGTTAAATTTTTGTATAGAAATGTTATTTTAGGTTTATGACATTTGTTACATTTTTAAATTTAAAATAAAGACTAACCTACCTGTATCTCATGTCTTAAACCATCTACTAAAGCTGAACACACCTCTGGTACAATTTGACTTATAGCTTGTTTTGATATTCTAAATAAATATTGCAAACTGGAAAAAGAGTCTCCACTTGCTAAAAACCGGAGCGTTATAGCTAATCGGTGTTGTACTGGTATAGCCTTTCTCAAATGGGTATTCCTTTTCGCAATCCTGGGACCAACTAATTGCATTAAATTTTCAAAGTCTGTACTGGACATCCGCACAAAACTTTTATAATGTCCGCTTAACTCTTGTGATTTTAGATCTAATAATAAGTTTGTTCCAGTCCGTTGTTTATACAAATTAGTTCTCCACCATCTTCGAGGTTTTTTGTCACTGACTAATTCTTCTATTAGCATAAAAGCTCCACAAGCCAAGGCCAGATGATATGATGACTGCGCTCGTACATCCATGCTCCACGAACAAAGCAACCTCACTAAAACACTCTTCAAAATGGAATGCGCGTTTATTTGTTGCACTTTAAAAATAGCCCCGTCCACGTTGCATTGCATGTTGCGTTGCACGTTGCCTTACACGTTGCACGTGTAGTCTGTACGAGGCTTAAAAAAGGACACTTTCAGGGTTTGAAATGCACACTTTACTGGTGCTTTAATATTGTGTCGTTTTATTTTCTGAATTATAATAAAACATTTTGCGCATGACTTACCGGATCTTTAAACCCTTCAACATTTACAAATCCTTCTAAAAAGTTATTCCTAGAGGCCCTAAATGTTCCCTGATGCAAAACACCCTCTTTCACACCCCTTAGCAATTCTGAAGTAGACAAGTGTGGTGGAAATATATCTTTACCTTCGCACTGTTGGTGGTAAATTTTTCTAGAAAGTTTGTCCCTGAGAAGGGCACTATTTTCTAAGTAGATTTAGTAACTAAAAAAATTAATATTTATATTTTCAGCATAACCCATAGTTTATTCGAAAATAATACCCTACTGAAGACCCGAAAGTACCCAAAGCTGTAAATAAATCTGTACAGTTTTCATTTGTGGCGCTATTCTTAGGTCTTCACGGATGCTTTCGAGCGAGTAAAAGTTTATTACGCTAAAAATGGCCCCCCAAAGTCCCAAAAATGAGTTTCCTGCGAATATCTGCCAAAATATGCGAATCAACATTTGCGCACTAATTTAATTTTAAGTACATGTTATAAGAGTTAAGTTAAACCTAGTACTTAAAACAAAAAAAAAATCAATGACTAATATTTTATCACATATGGAGAATTTATTATGTTGTTGAAAATTTTCATTTAACTAACGAAAAACAACCAGAACCAAAAATTACTGTAAATCTTTTAGGCCTAATTTTATGGTTATCTTCATAAAACCCACCCATTACTATTGGTAGTTGTAAATTTTTGTTATAAAGATAATTTAAAGTTTATTTTGTTTTCTTTTACATACTAAAACACCACCGACTTTTGGTAAGGTAGGTAGAAGTATAAGAATCTTCTGGTGCGCATGATGGTTTTGGGTACAGTGCCAATGTGTACAATCCAAGGCTGCCCTCCAGCAAGTACTTGACTACGCGAATGCCTTTTCGAAAGATGGCTAATAGGCTAATAGTAACCTGGCTGATGCTTAAAAATGATAGGACTAAATATTAGGGGTGTGCAAATAATGCGAACTAACGAGTTATACGAAACCAATCGAATATTATTATTCGATTCGAAATTAGAATCAAATTATTCGTATTTTCAAAGTATTCAGAGGTTATCGAATAATTCCCAAAAATTCAAATATTTCGAGATGTTTTGAATAATTCTTAAAATTTAGAACAGTTCAAATGTTTTTGAATTATTTGGAAATTTTCCAAGTATTTTCTAATTTCCTAATAATTTGCAAATTATTGAATGTTTTGATTTCGGGGTTTAAAACACTTTATAGAACCTACATAAGGAAAACAAAATAGGTAAGTATCTAAGATACAACGTTAATGAAAATAAATTTAATTGCAAGTTTGTTGTTTAAAAACACAAATAAACAGGGGACTGAATTAGGTAATAATATTGTTTCTTTATTAGTAACAATATCTCCAGGGGTTAAAAACAGTCTCTCACTCTTTTTCATAGTGATGAGCAAAGCAAGACCAAGACCAAGACCAAGACTGGAGTAGTCTTGGTCTTGGTCTTGCAAGCCTGGTCTTGGTCTTGGTCTTGCTGCAAGAGTCTTGTTGGTCTTGCTATTTTTTAGTAGTAACAATTTAAACTAAGTAATCTAAATAATACTTAAATATAAATAAAGATAAAGACTATATTTTTTGCATTAAAATTTTAAAATATACCAATTTTAACCTTACACGTACATTTAAATTATTCGATTAAAAAGCATATTTTAAATGTAGGGGTTTATTTATTTAAAGCGCTCTATTTTTAGTTAAATTGAGACAAAGCCTGCTTTTATACCTTTAGTGGCACATAGAAGCATTTAAGTAATAAGCATTATATAAATTTTCTTTATAGAAGCATATAAAATTTAAACAAATACCAAACTGTGTACTGTGTGAGTAGAAAGAAAAATAATTTCAACCAGATGTAAAATTTCGTGAAAATAATTCCTATATGTAAACATTGGTTTCTGATTAAAAAAAAGGTATTCAGAAATCTTCTTAGGTCATATTAACTTTTTATCTTTAAATTAGTCAAACATTTGACGTACAAAGTTTGTACAAATACTTTATAAACATTCTGCATATACAAGGTGGCTGAACATACAAAAATTATAGAGAAAAAACAAGGCGTAAAATGGGATATAATTTTCCATTTCAGAATTTTCCGAAGAATCCACTGCCAGTCAAGATTACTCCCATATTTTTACCTTCTAACCCAAAATAAAACATGTATGGCAAAAAATATATTTAAAAAAAAATCATCAAAAATTATATTATGCGGTTTTGACAAAAATGATATCATCATTATCCTTTTGGCATTGTTTTGACTTTTTTAGAAATTTTTGATCCACCCTTCAAGTGGTATCACTAGATAGTAATAAAAAAAAACATTGGGAATATAAAAGTTATTTTAGCCTTTATAAGTTTTGTACCTTTTGCTTTTCTCTGCCGTAAACAGTTTCGGAGATATTAGCTTTGTTGGACCATAGAGTTACAATATTATAATTTTTAAACCATGTTATTGAATTTACTCGTTATCGTTGTTAGAGAACTGTATAAAAGAACAAAGTGATCGATTTAATTTTTATTTTATTGAAAAAAACCTTTTGGTAATTCCCGACATATTTTTTGTTATGTCTGTATGAAATACGTCTGAATATTGAACATTAAAATTGGATTTTATGATATTAAAAAAAAGTCGCAGAAGTGCAAGAGTCTTACAGGTCGGTCTTGGTCTTGCGTAGTCTTGGACTTCTCGGTCTTGGTCTTGCTGAAACACCAAGACCAAGACCGCAAGACCAAAACCGGTCTTGCTTATTACTACTTTTTCATAAAAGTTTTAAATGCTGAGTACTATTTCCCGCTAGCTTAAATTTAATATTGAAAAATCATTACTTAATAACACTACTTTTGTAAAACAAACTTCTTTCATCCAAAGAGAAAATATAGTGATCTTGATTTTATTTCTTATTAACTATTTCATCATAAAATACATTTCACATAATTTAAACTAGTCTAGTTCTGTGAGTTGACAAATTGTTTAAAGATTTCAGATTATTTATATGTTTTTGAATTTTTGGAAATAATAATAATAAAAATAAACAAATGAAATAATAAATGACCAGTTACTATTAAATTTACCAAGAATCACAATGTGTTGAATCGGAATGCTACACTACAGATATGAAAAGTCAAATGCACTAAATGTATTTTTTTCTATTACAATATTATTTTGTCTACATTAAATTTTTTATTGAAAAAGGGTAACAGGTTAAACTGGTAGGAAAATATTAACAAAATCATTCTTATTTTACTGCCTTCTATGCAACATAAAGTTACTTTGCTTAGAGTTGTATAAAATTATTTGTCATAGAATCAAGTTAGAGCGTCTTGCGAGAATTTGGTTAACCCCGGAGATTAGAGGCAATTTTGCCTTTGCAAGTTGCTTGGCTGATGCAGGATAAAGCGTCTTGTAAATTATTAGCTTCCTTTCCTAAACCATATAAACCTATGTAGTATATAAAGCACAAATACGCTGCATTACCAAAACTTAAAAATCTTAATTTTATCTTTTTTTAATTAAATCAAGATTTTTGCTCGTATTTGATGATAATTTAGGAGACATTGTGGTGGCATGTATTAAAAATATTTTTATTATTAAACAATGTTCTTTTTGGTATATACATTTAGATCAAATGGCACAACAGTGAAGAAAATTGGATGTAAATTTCTTACTTAAAAGGCCTTGACAAATTATAAATTGTTAAAATAGTCTTACAAGAAATATATCATTAAAAATCAATATGAGTAAAGGGACAACATTTTGCTTAGTAGGTAATAATAAGACTTACAAGAACCTAACTTATCTTATTTACAATGACTTTTGAGTGAACAAGTATTATAACAGCAAAATACCCTTTAAATTTTAGTATTTTAGTAAATATAATAAAATACTTTTGATTTTAAAAAATACACTTATAGACTGCCTTTAAAAATGGTTGAAAGTGAAAAAAATAGGATAAAAACCCATTATAAAAGAAAGAAAATATAACAAATAAAAGGAAAAATAATTTACTGGAGATCTAAAGTCAAGAAGTGAAAGGGGGTGAGTTTTTAAGGGTAAAAAAGGTGAAACTTCCAGACCATTAGCCAAACGCATAAAAGGACATAGAACATATATCAGAAACACAGAATTCCACAAATCAAAAATCTGTCAACACGCATTTGATAATAACCACATAATAAACTGAAATGCTTCTAGTATTTTGGTAAAAGAAACTTGTTCAAAAAACGTAAAATAAAGGAAGGTGCATTTATTTTATTAAATAAAGACAGATGTGTAGTAAATAATATATGGATACCTATGCTTGATCCTAAAGTAAATTCAGGTAAACTTAAAGTCAATTAACACACCATACCACCCACCTTTTTGGTCTTTTGGAATAATATACATACACCAATCAAATAACCTAGTGTCATTTATGACAAAACGTCATTAAAAAGTAAAAAGCTATCAGAATTTTTTAGTTTCTAGATCAAAAATTTCTTAAAATTTAGTTTAATTTTTTGTTTTAGTTTTTATCTTGACAATGGTGGCCGACTTGCCACCGAAACGTAGATTAGTATTTGTGATTTTTTTGGGTTTTTTGTTTTTTGTGCAGGCGGTCTGCAAGTTCATAGATGACTGGACAGGGTCAGCTCGTATACCCCGGGACCTGGACGGAAGGGGTCCCATTTTCCAAAAAGTAACAAAGCGAGTATCCCAAAGAAACATGAATCTGCTACAAAACTAAATAACATATTTAAAAATGGTTATCTCGATTTCCGGCAAAACTGCAAGTCCTATGGAAAAAAGTTAAATGGCAAAGTTGTAGGTAATAAAAATATTTACAACTTTTGTATTTACACTTTTTTACATAATCTTCAAATTTATGTAAAACATTTAAATAACCAAGTTTTTGTTTTTTTTTTATTTATCTTTTAAAAAAAAATACAAAGTTTGGTAAAAACTTACCTTTTTATGTCCCAAACACATTGTAATTTTTTTAAGTATTTATTTTCTCATCTTATTTTGCCTTAATATCGCAAAAGCACCCTAATTTTTAATCAAAAATTTTCCCGTCAAAATATCTGCTTTTTTAAAAAAATCGGTGGGCTTTTTGTTAGTTTTAATTTCTTCTTTCCAATGGTGTAAAAAAATGTACATAACTATGGTAAATGTTCTCAAAAAATGCAAATAAAAATGAAAAAAAACTCGAATCCGATTTTTTATCATTATGTACAATTTTATTTTTTAAAAATTTACACTTACTCTAAAAATGTAAGATTTCATTTTACACTAACAAACAATGTTTATAATGTAAAAAAAAATCGGATTTGAGTTATTATTGTTTCTTTGCATTTTCTGAAAACATTTACATTAAAACTGTATATTTTTTTAACACCATTAGAAAGTAAAGATTGAAATGAATAAAAAGCCCACCGACTTTTTAAAAAACAGTTATTTTGACGAGAAAAATTTCTATTTAAAATTAGGGTGCTTTTTGGTATTAAGTCAAAATAAGGTGAACAAAATATTATTTAAAATCAAAAAATTGCAGTGTGTTTGGGATACAAAAAGCTCGAACCTAAACAGTAATCTTTGTAAGTTGTCTTCGTTCTCGGCGATTATGACCGCATCGTCAGCATAGCACACTATTTTTATCTCTTGGTTGCCCATACTGTATCCTCTGGCACCTTGTTTTACATCCGAGATAATTTCATCCATTATAATGGTAAATAGAGCATGGGTTAGGTTGTCACCCTGTCTGATTCCTTTTGCGACAGGTGTTTTGTTAACTTGTTTTCGGTCTTTATGAATGTATGATAACCAGTATTTAATTATTTGATAATATCAATGACATTTAGATGCATATTTTTTTGCAGGTGTTTCATGACATCAGCCAGTTTCACTCTGTGAAAGGCTTGTGTTAGTTCTAAAAGCACATAAATGCTGTTTTATTAAATTCAATTGCTTTTTCAGCTATCTGACGAATAGTGAAAATGGCATCTATGGTTGACCTATTGGTTCTAAACCACTGTTGCTTTTCTTAAAAGTGTTTTTAAAATTAATATTAGTTTGATATACTATTTTTATGCCCTGTTTTCTTAAAACTAAGGCCATTTTTATGGGATTTTCGAAATTAAAGAAATTTAGTTATATATAATAATATCCAACTAGTACGTAGGACAAAATCAAGATGAGCTATTCTGCTGAATTTAGCAAAATTTATAATTAAGGGCAAAAATACTGCTAGTATTAAATAAATTAAAAATTAAAAAGCACAATTAAAAATTGTCTTCGAAGTGTGGTGTTAAGTGTGTAGTTACTTAAAAACTTTCGGAGATTCTTCTAATGATTAACTTCGTCAAATCAATAGCTTTCCCACAAGCCTGAGCCAGAAAATGTTATAGTTAGTTCTGGTTAGTATATACTTTTTATTTTCGTCAAATTAATATATTGCCTCATATTATAAAATAAAAACAATAAACAAATTTTCAAAAATTAATTAATTATATTCTTGGGCCTAGATAGGCGATTAAAAGTAGGTGAGGTTTACGCCGGGGCCGATATGGGCGAAATTTATCTACCATCGGGGCAAGATTGGCGATACCCTAATTGGTGGGGTGGGGTAAGTCAAAAAAAAAAGGAAATTTTACTGGCGAAAATATTTTTTTATAGCTGTAAATACAGATCATTTCGTTACTAATTTATAATAGGAGCTTTTTGAACTTCATTAGAATTTATATAAAAAAGAAAAGTATATTTTTGCATGAACCATTATTTTTATGTTTAATATATAGCTATACAAATAAAATACAAATAAAATTTAAAAAAGTACTTAGGCGTTTACATCATTCAGGTAAAATGAGAAATAAGAGACAAATATTCTGGTTAAAACACAAAAACGACTTGCTTGAGAATTTGCAAGATACTCAAATAGGAAAAATTTAATTTCGGTTAGATGCTGTGAAGAGCTGAATTTGAATGTCGTTTCAATTTCGTTTCAATTCTTTTTAAAAGAATATTGGATTAGGTAACAGGTTTACAGATGGAACTGTTAAAAATTTATTAGTCTGTTTGTTCGTAGTGTATTTCAAAGTAGATCTGAAGCAGGTTATTTCTTTTTCAGTGCCACTTCACTTAAATGGGTAGAGCGTTTTTTTGGGTTTTGAACTGAATAAAAAAGCGGCAACATAAAATTGTTTGCTTAAATGTGATATACAGGACGTTCTATATAAAATTGTATTTTACAGGGGCTTACAAGATATATAAGTAAATCTAAAAAACGGTGGACCGTAACTGGTTGGGTAACCGCCAGTAAACACTGAGTACTAGTGGGTGTTTCGGAACTGTAGATCTCGCCTGGATGACATAACCCAGATGTTAGTAAGGTGCAGTTCAGAGGTAGTAGTTATGTGTATAACGTACGTGTAGGCACTACCGCATTGCCTAAAAAGTTGCATTAAAATAAATAATTGGAAGATTTGATACTTAGACAAAGTTGACAGAACTTAGGTCAAAATAGGTTTAACATATAAAAACAAAGCATCCACGGTACCTAGTACTTAGGTACTAGCCTTTGTGGACTTTATCAAGATAAAAAATTCAAAGTGATGTAAATGCGTAAACCTTTAATTAGAAGATTTTTTGTTTCTATAAAGGCATAATTTAATGTTAAATATAGTCCAAGTTCTATACTTTCTTACCTTTGATTTTAACGTAAAACGTATCTACGTAACCAAATACGCAATTATTGAGGTTAAAGAAACACTGGATTACCGGAGAGTATCCAAAGCACACATAACAGCAACTGGCGTTCACCAACAAATTCCCAACGCTCGCCCAGATAATAACCAACCAAGACATATAATAATAATAATAAATGTCTTTATTTCTGAATAATAATGGATTACATATTACAATAAAAGATAAAAAAAAACTTAAATTCAGAAAAAGGCGGAGTTCAGATGAGGCATCCTTGAATGCCTCCCTGATCATAATCAACCATTTAAATTAACTACATAACAAAAAATATAAATAATCCTAAAAGAAATGTCTTTCAATATTCAAGAAAACCAAACAAACAAACATATAATGGCGTATTAGGCAAAAAAATAGCTAAAGAACAAAAGATTGAATACACCCATTTCTTACTAATAATTACATAAATAATAAAATATATTTTGTGTAATGTACTTTAAAGGCAGATTGTGAAAGATGTTTTAAATTCTCCGGCAAAGAGTTAAAAAAATTAGCCACATTATATGAGAAGCTACGCTCAAATATACGGTTCAATGATATGGTGGTGTTATTTTTTCACGAAATCTGATATTAATATTATGTACATGGGTCCTAAAGACAATACGCTTATAAAGATATGATGGACGTTTGGAGCAGATAATTTTATAAAAAAAGCATGCTTGATGCAACTCTCCCCTCTCTTCCATGTTCAACCAATTGGACTGTACCAACGTATCCGAGATATGCTGATACTTTCTTACACCATGAATAAGCCTTAAGCAAAAGTTTTGCACAAGTTGAATTCTGCGTTTATCCACAGCCGTGAGGCAATTTCCGTAAACTACATCCCCATGGTTAAACAAGGAGAGTACAAGAGAGTTACATAACAACGTTTTTATATGTCTTGATAAGATATGGCGATTTTGATATAGTATTTTTAATCTAACAAATGCTCGCTGAATACAACTTGACACATGCGCATTAAATCTGAGGTAACTGTCAAAAATCACACCCAAATTGCGAACATTATCTTTCACTGGCAAAACCGTATTATCTATTTCTACATTAATTTTATTTTTTAACGAGGCCACATCTGCTTTTCGGCCAAACATTTTTAACTGAACAGAATAAATATATTATCATATTTTTAAAAAATCCCTTACTCAAATTTATAACGGCAAAGTTTCGTTAAAAAATTGGTTAAATTATTTTTTTTACCACTTTTTAATTAATTTTTTTTTACATAAGGTTAATAGGTACTTTTAAAGAAGCTTGGCAATGCAAAACAATTATTTTAGAGTTATACTTTAATAAAGTTTTAGTATTCAAAAAGATATATTTTCTTCAGAGTTCAATATTTACAACTTTACAAAAACCCATTTGGTACAATGTATTTACCAATTTTATTACTTTCGAAAGTATGGTTCTTAGCTTAAAATTGGAAGTTAGGTTTGTTTTTCCAACTATTTACGAGAAAAAAAGACAATTGCGTTTTAACCTAAAATGGTATATTATTTAACAAGCAGAATATAATGATGTTATTACTGCGGATAAAGAAGACAAATCATTCAAGTAAATAATAGCTATCGTATACGAGTAGAATACTATACCTTAGCCATGACTATTTACTTATTTTAGCCTAAACAAAGCTTATAAATCTTTATTTTTAAATTATGGGCATGGGTCCCAGCTTTAAATTTTAAAATAAAAGATGCTCCTTTAAATCTTCGTGAGTGTTTCTACAAGTATACAATTTCTAAAGAGGATACCTTTCCCTTGACACATTTTTTGAAAATCAATTTTACTTTAAAATTATTAAATAAAGGAAAAAAGAAATTACCCTTTAAATAGGCACTGATAGCCTTAATCAATTTGTCAAGAGTTTAAAAAATATGAAACATAAGTTATTACCTACTGACAATACCAGACGTTCACAATTTAATCAATGGCTTAATTTTACAAAATGTGAAAAAAGAAATGTGCAAAATTATTTGAATCAGCACAAAAATACATTTCTATCTAAATACCGATCCTTTTGGCTGGATCTTGACGAAATTATAAACGTACGAACTTAATGTTTTATTACACTAGAGAAGTTAGAATGGTGGGACACCCCTTATCACTAGTCACTTCTGTGACACTTGGTACTAATTATTGACTAAAACTAAAGTGTCAAAAAGTTTGGATGACTATCCAGCCAGTTTCTTAATATAGCATTTACCATAACTTTTTTTATTTACCACTCGGCCAAGGCCTGCTTTATACAGTTCTTTATTTCACTTAAATCACACACCTTACTTTACTTTTAAACCCTATGTAGAAAATGTTAATTTAAAATTGACACTGAGAATTATTTAAAGTAGCTTTACTAGCTGAAAAAAGTGTACACCTTAATACTAAACCACAGAAAAAATACTATTTTTTTATCAACTACTTAACAATACATTTCGGCGATTTGCCCAAAAATGCTAGAGAAATTTTACGTTCCTAACATAATAAACAAAGACACTTTTAGACAATTAAGCTTCACTTATCATGCCAATTGTCCTACTAAATATCTTTTTTCTCTTGCCGCGTCCAAGCTACCCGACTCCCCCTCTCTCTCGCGTCGTCGGTAGAGCTCTCATTAGATGCGCTACATCATCAGAAGTTCAGGAAACGTTAATAAGGAATTTTATTCACACTTCAGCTGTAATGCCACAATTATATGGGAAATTTACTGAATAAAAAATAGATTTTATTATTTTATAAAGATTTAAAAAGGACTGTTAGTGTACTTGTGGCTGTGGAAAAATAGCATTCATATTGCTAGACGTGTTTCTGCAACAATTACTCTTTAGTAAACTCATGTGTAATAAACTTTAGATAGATTAGTTATGAATAGCGTATAATAAAAAGTGACAGATTTATACGTTATTGTAATTAAATTACCGTCAGCACATCCACAAAAGTTTTACAGTTGCAGTAATAAGGAAGCTCTAAAGGACTCGCATTTAATCGTATAATAGTCAGAAATGGGGTTTTAGCTTTTATGCGTTTTGTTTGTTCTGTGCTTCGGGGAGAGTAGATTATAGAATAATTAAAGCCAGCAAGTGTAAAATAAATTTTACATCTCACTTATAATCGTAAGATTGCCTCTTTGGAGTTAGTTAATGACATCGTAAAATCGTGTTGATCCATTGTATTTTATTTGAGGTAATATCACAAGGGCTGCACATTTTTTCGTGTTTTATTATTTTTTAATATTCTTTAGTATAAGAACATAATTATTCTGAAATAAAAATTATTTTATTGATTATAATTAAATTTAATTTATTAGTGATAAAATGTATTAAGGTAATATTTGATACATGTAGCAAGAGTGCTTTATAAATATTTTAGACTATTTAAATCGTTTGTTGGAATGGATCGGGGAAAAGAGTACCATTGTAAAGATGGCCAATTAGCCTGATTAACAGTTTAAGTTAGTATTGTATTTACAAGTATAAAATTTAGTTATTGCTAATTTAAAAAAATCACCTGTTTACAAACTAGGGGCGCCTTAAAATAGATAAGTATTTAAAAAAATGCAGATTTTTCATGCCGAATATCCCAAAAATACGTGTTTTTTATTATCTTAAAAACGTGCAAACTGATCCTAATGTTTTTGGTACACAGCCAGATACTATATCTACCAAAAAATTTTGTAGTGGTATAGTGATAAGCTATAAAAGGCAGAAAATTTATTAAAATGACAATATGTAAACATTTGTTTGTTTTTTTTATGATCAATAATATTCAACAATTAATCTATTTAGTTACTGGATGCTTTTAGAATATTTTTTTTAAACACCGGAAAAATCGTGTTGACAAAAAAACATACGACCGAGTGATGATTGCGTTGTTAAATTTAGTAATGGACTTAGCAATTGTTAAAAGTTAACAACGGTTTAGAATGTTTAACAAAATGTCAGATTTTGACAGGTTGCCTACTAAAATCAATGAATAACCTGACAATGACGTTTTGTTAAACATTCTAAACCGTTGTTAACTTTTAACAATTGCTAAGTCCATTGCTAAATTTAACAACGCGATCATCACTCTGCCGATAGTTAATTAACTGCAACCTGCAGCTGAACTTATAAAACAATAAGTAAATATTGAAAAATAATTGTATTAAAAAAACAATTTCTTTGAGATGCTACATGTTGACACACTGTGATATGGATAGAGCTTCTAAATCATCAGGTGCAGCTTGTATCTTGCCAAATACAAAAAACGCTAATAATAGGAGAAATTTCCTGATCGCTAAAATTTTCTACCCTTTGCCCTCCAAACTTATGGTCCCTGGGGTGAGGAAGCCAAAAGAATGGTCCGGGACGAAGCCCTAAATATTTCTGATAAATCTCGTAGCTTCATAACCCAAGACATAAGTCTTACGATCCAAAGAGTTAATGCCACTTCCGTGAGGGGTACCTTTTGTAAGGAGACAGGTTTGGAAGAGCTTTTGTGTGTTTAGGTTTATTAATATATATATATATATATATATATATATATATATATATATATATATATATATATATATATATTTTTATATATATATATATATTATTATACTTAAAAATGTATAAAAGGTTTTTATTTTTTTAATTAATATTAGTATTATTTTTATTATTATTGGATATGGGTTACTAATACAGATTAACTAAAAGATAGTACAAAAAAAATATAAGCAAAAAAGCTGTGACCGCTATATCTCAAAATAAATTAAAAAGGTAAAAACACTGAAAATGTTACCTGCATTTAATGTTGACGCCAATAGTTCTTAGCAAGTGTTTACTAGAGTCCGGTAAACATCATTTTTGAGAGGGTCCCATATGGCTAAATCATTTTGTAAAATTCCTAAATCTTTTGGGTCAGATATGGAACAATTGTCTTGTTATAGTTTTTAAAATAGACAAATCAAATTCTGGGCGACGACGTTCCTGTCTTTAACTTTCCAATATTTCCTTTCCTATTTTCTTACTTCAAGTTTTTCCGCAAAAGACCCCTACTTTTAAAATGTCTCCTAAAGCTATCCGTTTCCCGAAGATGGCGCTTAGTACAAGGACTTTGCCAATATTTTTTCGGGCAAATCGGCCGTCCAACAAAGCTTGTAAAACTTTCAGTAATGAAAACTGGTCACGAGATTTGCCTATCGAGGGTTCTTCTTCTTCTTTTTCCCTGGGAGCCGTCTTGATTCACTACCTTAGGCAGCGTAGCCTCTTGGGCTCTTTGTACAGCCCCGAGACTGGTTGGTTAATATATTCCTGTGAGCTCATTTTCGGTTGCCCATATAATGCCTTCTTTTGTGATTCAACGCTTCACATTCACACAGGA
This sequence comes from Listronotus oregonensis, assembly GCA_019359885.1. Taxonomy (NCBI): domain Eukaryota; kingdom Metazoa; phylum Arthropoda; class Insecta; order Coleoptera; family Curculionidae; genus Listronotus; species Listronotus oregonensis. The sequence continues at coordinate 54,973 of JAHBCN010002241.1, forward strand.
TATGGTAGGCTGTTTCTTCCCCCTCGTCGCAAATTCTGCAAGTTGGGTCCCCATTGTTTGAGCCTATCTTGTTCAGGTGTCCTCTCAGGTTATCGTGCCCTGTTAGCAACCTTACTGTTATGCAAAGTCTTTTCCTACTTTGTCTGAGTAGTTCTTCCTTCGTTCTTTTAGATGGGCCCCTTATGAAGCTTTTTCCATGTCTAATTTTACTGAGGTTTCTCCGCGGGTTGAATTGAACCTAATGAGGTTGAAAAGTACTTTTACTAAAAAAATAGGGCGTCAACGGTCTTTGCCCATTAAAACATCGCTTCTAGTAAGGTCAGTGATGGTATTCAATATCACGGATTGTAGAAGAAACCCTCTGCAACAGTATTTTTTATTTCTAAATCCTAATTTTTACATGGTTTTTTCTCCTAGCTAGGTCTTTTCTAGCACCATATTTTATTACTTGTGTTGCTAAAACAATTTTCTCCCATTGTAACAAGCAATTTATAAATAAAAATATCCTTTTTATTACTAAGAAATAAATGTAAGTACATTTTTTTATTATTCTAAAACCGCAACAGTAGTAAAAGACATAAATCCGGCCTTAGTAAAGGACAAAAAACAAGAAAATACTCTACAGATATTTATCGAATTAAGTGCGTTTTCTTTTAAAAGGAAGACAGATATTGCATCCATATTTTTGCGTAATTTTTACTCTAAGTAAATTTTGATTCGTGACTGTAATTAAAATTTGATTTTATGTTTTAATAAACAAACATTTATATAGAGGTAAATGTTTTTAGACGTGTTAATGCTAAGTTATTCAGTGTGAATATATAAAGAATAAATGATACTTTAAACTATAGATTTAAATTAGCAATGTATACAATAGGGAATTCCAATCATAGGCGTGCGCAGGGTAAAGCTGGTGTGGGTGCCGAGATAATAATAATAGTAATAATAATAATAATAATGAAGTGAATAAAACTGGATACGATGTATTTCATACATTTCAATCTAGAGATTGTAATTTTTAAATCGAACCTTATCAAATAATATATATTTTTTACAGTAATCTTTTTCAGACTAGTGGGGGTGCCACGGCACCCACTGTGCGCACGCCTATGATTCTAATTTGTTATAACCTAAATGTCTGTAGTTTCTTCAGTTGAGTATTAACAGACAAGCCAGCGTTCATTAAAACAACCACCCTTTTTGGCCCAGTCTATTCGTAGGTTGGCTAGCATTTTCAATAAGAACATTTAAACTGCGTCCTGGAAGAACTTGTGGTGTAACTAACAAAATAGCTATATGCCAAGTCTTTACATGGGTGGTTACCAGTCTGATGGGTGACAACAGGCGAAGACCGCATGCTGTGGTAAGTGGTTCGGATTCCGGTTAAACTGGACGTTACTCCGGTCAATCTGGACATTTTAACGTACATAAATGTACATCGAGCTGAAAGTAAGTTAAATAATTCAAAAAATAATTAAAAATAACATTTCAAAATATCCCATCGTTCCGGTACGTGGAAAAGAATTGACTCGAGGTTAAAGGTAAAAAAATGTTTTTTTCGCGATTTTCTTCAAAACGGTAAGTTTTATTATAAAATTACCTTTAACAAAAATTTGAGATCATCTATAAAAAAGGTATCAATAATTTTTTCTTAAAAGCCACCGTTCCTAAGATATAACGATTCAAAAAGTTGTAAGCGTCATTGTATGCATAATTACGTTATACATTTACATCTCTGTAGCGGTAATATAAGTAAAAATATTTTTCATCGGTGATCATAACTTACATTTAAAATATAAAATATACATAAGTATAACTATAAGAATATCAGGTAAAATAAAACCCAGTCCCTTAATTTATACGCTAGTGTATGTACGGAGCAGAGTTTATTAATCTAAAGGGGGTTATGACATCCGCCATATTGAAAAACTCTTGTGTGACGTCAAGAAGGGTCCATTTCGGCCATGTTGGATTTTATGCCGGACAGTGGCGTAGAATTGAGGTGGAAACGAAAAACTGCTTTTATACCGACGAACAAAATTTATATTTCAAAAATATAAATGTAATTCAATTAAGTATTGAAATTAAAAGTTAAAGCGACAACACGACGATGGCGTACCTTTTCAATGGTATCTAGTACATTAAATATTTTAAAAAATGAGAAAAAATTAAAATGTAGAAAATACTGATGATTGCTAATTTGTTATAATTATGAGTACTTACTCTATTTTTAAACACACGATATTGAATTATTAACACCTTTTTTTCTTTAATAATACCCACCTATATTACGACGTTTATAAAATTTATGAGCAAGTAAAGAAGTTTGGGGACTTTAATACTTTTTTATCTTGGAACAGTCCGCGAAGGCTTAGGCCTAGTATGAACGCCCCGTGGGTGGCTGAAGTGTGGTAAGAGGGAGTTTATTCACAAGAGACTTAAATTCTGCAGGTAGCAGGTTCCATAGTCTTGACACTCTAGGGATGAAGGAACGAAGAAAGCGGGAAGTTCGGGGCCTCTCTAGCTGAACTGTTAAAAGATGCATAAAAGTTGCACTACGTGTTGCTCTGTTGGGAGCTGCCAGAAAAGGAAGGTTTCAGGTAGGTTTACATCAGTTAATTTTAAACTTGTAAAAGGCAAATCTAAAAAATATAAATTATATTTTAAAACATGTCTTTTTCAACATAATATACCAAGTAATTGGTAGATAAGTATCCAAAAAATTTAATACAATTAAAGATTGTAACTAACCGCAAACTTAATAAATGTACAAAATAATGGGAAAAAATATTAAATACACATTCTGAAGGTACATTAATGCATATACCTAAAGTTGATCAGTTCCAGGTATAAGCATAAGTCAATATTGACTATTTACTTTCTTGACAACAAATAATTATAATTAAAATCACACAAAAATTTTAATTTACTAATAACTGTGTAACTACATTCAGAGTTGTGAAGAATCACTGGTGGACTTAAAAACCATGTTTGTGTTATCCGAGGTGTAATAATGCAAACTGAATGGATCTGCTACAATAAAAAATATTTGTTAGTAATAGCAGCATTAGGATATATCATATTTTTCACCTTACCTTGTTTTATTAATCGCCTTTTTCCTTTTTGATCAGGATATCATAATTACCGCTTTTGCAATTTTTCTGGAAGACATATAAAAATCGTCTTTTTTAACATGCTCCGAGCAAATAACAGAATCCTTATGGGAAACACAAGTTTTTGGTCTATTGCACACTAAGGACTAATTAAAACTACACGACTAAACACTACCAAAAACAATATAGTAAAAACAGTCAAAACCAATAAAATATCAACTCTGTACACAAATATTTTCAACTGTAAAAATAACCCTATATAAAAACTTCGACTTGTGGCACGACTCTGTCCACAGCTGAGAATGCTAGTAACTTTTAGAGTTACCCGACAGGGCCGCCAACATAAGCGACCCTTTTCACACCCTCACGTCTTGGACTTTTGCTATCCCCATTCTCGACGATGTCATAACCCCTTTAGATTAATAGACTCTGGTACGGAGCTCCTAAAAAAACTACCTGCTTAGATAAGTATCGATCTGCATGGTTTGTTAAAAACACTCGAAATAAAAAACACAAGTGCAATTAGCTTGTCTTCCTCCAACCTCAGTTGCTGCTTATCAACACCTTTTCTTTGGGTATATTACCAAGTTCAAGTGTGGCTTGGTTATCAAGCAAGACCCAAAAGATTGGGGTTGGGAAGTTGGTCGATAATACATTAGAACCAATTTAGACTTTAATTCCACCTGGGCCTAAAAAACTTCTAAACACAATTTTTTGCAATTGTAAAAAGGGATGCAGTGCTTAATGTGGTTATAAAAAAGTTAGACTGTTTTGTTCTAATGTTGAATCACCAACAGCGGAGGATTCGTTTGATACTCACGAACAGACATGCGATACATCGCTATTGACGCAATTCACCTACACCCAGGATAAAGAATAAGAGGAGATCATGAAAAAGAAGAAAAAGATCAAGAAGAATAACAACAAGAAAAAGTAATTAAAGATTATGACTGACTATTATGACGCTTACAACTTTTTGAATCGTCATATCTCACGAACAGTGGCTTTTAGGAAAAAATATATTGATACCTTTTTATAGATAATTTTATATTCTACAATTTTTGTCCAATGTAATTTTACGATTAAAATTACCATTTTAAAGAAAATCGCAAAAAACCCATTTTTTGACCTTTGACCTCAAGTCAGTTTTTTTCCACCTACCGGAGCGATGGGGAATTTTGAAATGTTATTTATTTGAAATGTTATTATATACTTACTTTCACCTTGATGAAAATTTATGTACTTTCACTCTTATTTTTTAGTCTAATTTAACCGGACTACGTCCCATCTAAATGACTTTAATCACACACTGGCAAAGAAAGCGCGTACGCCTGGACTCGGATCATTATTTTCCGGTAACCTATAGCGTTGTGACCACTAAATGTCGGCTTTCCATTATAGTTTTCATTAGCCAAAAATTATAAAAGTTTAAAAAGACCGAGTTTTTTAAGAAAATTTAAGTAGACAACAGAGAGATACTACAGAAACCCCTAAGTGAGGGGTAAGTGAATTACATTAAAAATTAGACCACTTTCTATAACAGTTAGTTTTTTGCTTTTGTGCAATATTCAATAATTTTAATATATGCACCATCATTGTTACAAAAAACATAAAACCGAAAACGTAGTTTTTAATATTCAATGAGCTTCTGCCAACAAGCTGTGATACGAGATGGTAAAGGCGACAGTTTTGAATTTTAACGAAATGTTTCAGCGGTGTATAAAATGGCAACCTTTATTGAAAAGGTTGCGGTTGCTTAGAATTGAAACTCGCGGATCTGATTTAAAAAGGTAATTTAATATTTCAGTTAGGAAGCGGGTCTGCTCATCATTCATAACAATAGTTTTTATTATAAACTGCTAGGCAAAAGTTAAGAAAACTCTGAAACTGATTTCAATTTGAATATCTCATGTCCATTCAACTAAGCTATTACCTTAATATTATAGAATATAATAAACAATAGTTTCTTAGGTTTTTAGGGTATAATCTTTAGGAGAAGTTTAAACTATAAAGGGTGTTGATTAAATACCTGTACAAACTAAAAAGGGTTATTTTTTATTTAACTTTAAAACAATCAACTTTTTTTTTTTTAATACGGTCCCGGATTTTTTATTATGGATTTTAAAAGCTTTTAAGATCCCAAATCCAATGGTGTGTCGCACTTATTCGAAAAAAAATGTTTTAATGCTTTTCTAATCTAATAAGATCCTACCAAAAATCTATCATCTGTCTCTTTCTAACACATGATTTTTCATGGAAAATGCAATAAGTATATATATATATATATATATATATATATATATATATATATATATAAATATATATATATATATATATATATATATATATATATATATATATATATATATATATATATATATTTTAATACGATACATTATCGGTTCTGGGACTTTAAAAGCTCTTAATATCCATAATAAAAAATTTACGTCCGTATTTAAAAAACAAAGTTGATGATGGCAGCTCAAAGGCGAAACTTCAGTGTGTAAATCTAATAAACACTATTTTGTTGAACAGAAAAAGTAGCAATAGAAATGTAAAATTGATTTTGTTACATCTATTCAAATAGAGTCATGAAAAATAAAAATAAAATCGCAAATATTCGGTTTTTCCAAAGTCTTCGGAAGTATCCAAAATTTTTCAACTTCTAAGGTAAAATTTTAACCAACCTCGTATCTCATTCAGTTTTCGAGATCCCAATGATGAGGCTCGAATTTGGGATATCCTGTATAGTTTGTCTCAAAGTATACCATGTTAGCTTTTGCCTTCATTTAGGGATTATACCTGCCGACAACAATAAAACTGCGTATTAGTAAGTATTAAAGGACAGAACATTTGGGACGGACTCTAATAATATAAAGATTTTAATTAATTGTTTATTTAGGTAGGTATAATTTTAAAATTACATTAAGAAATTAAATATATGCAAAGTTTTAATAAATTTATAACTATATTATCTATACATAATTACATTTTTAATCTAAATATTCAAATCTGATTTTGTTTTACTATCAGAGTCATCATTGAGATTAATTACAATGGGATTTATGTTGTTTTGTATAAAAATGTAAGAGTCCTCAATTTTTATAATGTGCTTTACTGAATTTTTCCAGCTCTCAAATGGTATGTTGGTAATTACATTTTTTATTAAATTTATAACACTGGGACTTAAAGTAGGTGTAACATTTTCTGCTCTGATCTTTGATTTTACTTGGTTCCACAAATGCTCTATGGGGTTAAACATACAGTGATTCGGAGGCAGACGTAAGACAGTATGCCCAGCCTGTTCATCCAAATTATCACATACATATTGTTTTTTAATTGCATATGAATTTAGGACTTCCAAAAGTTGCGCTTTTTGTAACTGAATTCAAAATAAATAATTTTTTAACAAACATTTCTGGATTTCAGTTTTTGAACTTGATGAAGCTGGTGCTTTGTGTAGCTGACGGCTGTGGTAGCTTGAGTTATCCATGACAATAACACTGTTGTTTATAATATTTTTTAAAAGATAATTATGAAACCAGTTTTCACAAAGTTCTGCACTTGTATCCTCATGATAATCCAAGCTAGAATCCTTAATATTCTTGCAGACAACAGCAACCGTTTTGGGTCAAATCCGTCTTCTGAACCAGCGTGATTTATGGTAATGCGTTTTCCTTTATTTGAAGGTGCTTTCGTCTGACAGTTTTGACTGAAATCAACCCATTCTTTGCATACCTACTGTGTTATGTGTATCGAACCGTGTTTCATTAATGTAAATTATGGATCTGTTTTCTAACCTATATCTTTTAATTTCTTGAAGGTAATTAATTCTCCAAGTGCGTAATCTGTGCGATTCCATCACTACTTGTCTTTTGTCTATTTTGCGGTATTTAAATCCCATTTTACAAACAACTCTATGGAGGGTGGCACGGCTAATATTTATATTGGTTTCGTCTTCGTCTAGCTTCTTTTTTACTTTATCCAAGGAAGGAACAACTCCGCTTTCACGAAGACAATATATTTTCCTTCTTATTAGGAACTAATCACTATTGTCTATACGGTGAGATTGAAAATCACTACGTTTTTTTCTTTTGTTCAATTCTTCACTAATCATAATATCCCTTATCGATGATATTAAAGTTTTTATGAGTAGACAGGTTTCTTTTAAAGCTTCTTGTTTAATTAGTCCTTTACTGATTAAAGTTTCATACACATTTTTCACAACCTGTTTTGCATTTAATGACAAATAATTTTGACGCGACATAGTTATATTATAATAAAACAACTTTTTCGAAACGCACAGTAAAACGGTTATTCAACCCCGCCACTAAAATATTAGCCGAAATATTTATATAACTAATGGTCAATACTCAAGAAATACCTGGCTCACCCCTGCCATTATGAAATAATGGGTTTACCCAATAACAATAGGTAATAAAATCGTTAAAGGTAGCGATATACTTAGAGACAGACTATACAAAGATAAAAAAAAATTAATACAGCAAACGACAAGACTTTTTAGTAAAAATTTGTGAACCAATAAAATAATTATTTAAATATTTTATAATATAAATTAAAAATTGGCTTTTTAATCTTCACTTCGAAACTTCGAGTATATACTGGAGTAGCTAGCTGGAGAAGCTTTTGTCTACATACACATACATAAAATTAAAAGTAATATGTAATTTTTTTTATTTTTCACAAATATTTTTTACAGCAATTATTTTGACCCACCTTTACTCACTGATCCTACTAAGTGCAAATAAAGTTTCGGTTCAATATGTTTTAAATCCTTTTATATGTTTTCAATTACTTGCTAAATAAACCAAACTTAAGTTTTATAAAGAACCTGTAAGCACACAGGCAGGGAAACCATATAGAAGTACTAAAATGTAAAGCTTACAACTTTGAAGTAAACTGCTCAACTTTGCAACATGTTATATCTACGTTTGCCGGTAAATAAGAAAGTTTTAGTATTTGTTCATACGTTCCTATCGAAAGGTATATAAAAGAGTTTTATAGTACATAATAGTTACCTTAAAACACCGTTACACTACAAAACTTTTGTTATTTTAAAATTATTAGGAAATAAGTTTTTAGCAAATGATATTTTCTACATTTTTTTACTTTTTTTATAGTTATCAGGACAGAAATTAAACAGCTGCTTTTTTGTCAAAATAAAGCTTACTTATTTTAAGTGTGTACAGAGGAATATTTTAAGCTAAAGTTTTTTTCTCTCATTTTGCCAGTAGCGTGCACAGGGGTAACGCTCAAGCTTTAATTTTAAAAAATTAAGTAACACACTATTTTTTTATTTTGACCTGATTTTAAGACTAACCAATTAAAACTACAGTCATCTCCTCACTTTTTTCCCTCAGATTAACTGTTTTCGAGAAAAATTAAAAAATTAGGTATGCGTAGCATTAATACTGCAATCGTTTGAAAGGAATAAAAAAAATAAAAAGAGTGCCAGGCTTATACTAAGAAGTCTTAAAACTATTATCATAGTTTTAAGACTTCTTAGTATAAGCGTGTTTTGTTTGTGAATGTATATTTTAAATTATAATAGTAAAAGTTTTTAATATGTGCTGTCTATATAACATAATGTGTGTGACAATTTTTTGTTGTTTTTAATTGCTGGCACAGGCTAAATTCTCATTACGCTTAAGAATAATGGTTTTAGAAAAAGACTTGGATTACCAGTCGAAACGTCACCTGTATTTTTTTTAATTTTTGTCTGTTTTACTTTTGCCAATCAACAAACAAATTCAAAATACATCGGACGGTTCAAGAAAATTTAAGTCACTTTTATATATATATATAAATATATAAAATAATATATATATATATATATATATATATATAATATATATATATATATATATATATATATATATATATATATATATATATATATATATATATATATATATATATATATATATATATATATATATATATATATATATATATATATATATATATATATATATATATATATATATATATATATATAATATCTTGTATACTTGAATTAATTGTTACTATTTGTATATTCCTTATAAAACATAATATAAGCAAAAAAGTATCAATAAGACATAATGATAAAAATGGACCATATTCAAAAATACGGCAATTGCAGCGTGAGATCCAATCTTTTTAGCGGCATTTATTTGATAAGGTGCATATATATTAAGCAGTCGTATAAAACAAAATGTGCATATTTACTTAATAAGTTAAATCAAATGAACAATAATTGTTCATTGTAAAGTATATGTGATAAAATATCTCATACAAAAATACACTTACAACATGATAATAAAGGTTAATTGCTTTATCGCATATCGCAAAAAAAGTTTTGTTTCATTAGTCAAAATCTCTATTTTTTTCCAAAGATCTCTTTCGCTATGAAATACAAAAAATGTATTAATATTCTTTTTTGGCGAAGGAAATTTTATATTTATAAGTATTATTAACGTATAATTAAGCATTCATTAATAGCCATAATTAATGCATGTTTTTTATTATTAAACGATTATAGACAAACAAAAATACAAAACAAACATGTGTCTATTTATAAGATTGTCATTCGACTAACAACCATTTAACCATCTGTTAAGTTGTTTATCTAACACCAAAGACAATTGTAGTTATAACTACAATTATCTTTGATAACACTTAACTAACTTGGACGTTAATTGGGTATATGCGAAAAGAACTGTACTTTTTAGAGCTCAGTTTAAATCATGTTTTGTTTATTTACAGAAAATTATTTTTTTTCAGTGTTGCTTAGTAATTATTAAAATTTAAAAAAACTATAGCAAACTTATGGATAATTATGTTCGCAATGCAATAGTAAAGTGCATTTTCTAGATTTATTTACCGTATGGCTTATACACATCTCAAAAACATATATGTAAACATGTATATAAACATAAAAAGCAGTATATAAAACGAATACAATCATAAATATTGGTCACAAACGTACATATATAAGTTATTTATATATTCTATAGTACTTTCAGTTTCAAACAGGAAATCAGTCGGGACGCCATCGTACAATCTTAATGGACATTCTTCCACAAGGTGCCTGTCGGTTTGTCTATCGGCGCTGCAGTCACACTGTGGGGATTGGGTTTTCCCCCATTTGAAGAGGGAATCTTTGCATATACCATGGCTCGTCCGGATTCGGTTTATTGTGCACCAAGTTTTTCGTGGTAGGTCAAAACCCGGTGGCTTCTCCGTTATGCTTGGTATCATCAGGCTTTCGGCTGGTGCATTTCTCTCCCATCTCTCTCTACAGGCTTCGGTGATGTTGAAATCTTGAGCGTGAAGTAAACTAGCTTCCCTCAGAGGGGGGTGTCTAGATCGAAGTCTGTTTATTTGCAGGTCATTCATATCAGAATTGGCTGGGAGTTCGGGGTCATGCACTTTTTTTCTGTATTCCCTTAAAAGCGCATCTTGCCTTCGGAGTTTCGGAGGTGGTATATGACTCAAGACATGCAACCAGTCGACTGGGGTAGATTTGATAGTGCCTGATATGAGGCGCATAGTAGTGTTAAGTTGGCGATCCACCAGTTTGGTATGTGCACTATTGAGCCATACTGGGGCACAGTACTCCGCCGCCCAATATGCTAGTCGCTGAAGATCCCCATGTGGCACCACATAATTTCTGCAGGATATTATTTCAGGTATTAACTTTTGCAGCAACGTTTGTTAGGTGCTTTTTATAGGAAAGTGTCCTATCCAGGGTAACTTCGAGGTATTTTGGATTTTTTTTTATGTTTTAGTAACTTCTCTTCAAAAAATACCTCAATTTCTTTGTTGGCCAATTTGTTATTTAAATGAAAACATGAGCTTTCAGTTTTTGCTGCGCTTGGTTGGAGTCTCCACTTACGAAAATATTGCCCCAGGGTGTTTAAATCTTCAGTGAGAATAGTTTCTGCTACTCCGAGGTGTTTACTTTGTGTAGCTATTGCCCAGTCGTCTGCATATCCAAATCTCCTTGATACTGTTTCAGGCATATCGGCCATATAAAGACTGAAGAGGAGTGGAGCCAATACCGATCCTTGAGGTAAACCGTTGTTCAGCTTCATTATTTTACTTTTTGAGTTACCCAAGATAATCATGAACGTTCTGTTACTGAGCATATTTTTAATTAGCTCAACTATCTTTAGACAAAATATCTCCCGTGCAAACTTACATACCATGCCATGCCTCCAAACTGTATCATAGGCTGCTGTAAGATCAATGAATACAGCTGATGAAAGCAGTCAAAGATAGAACCTGGTCAGCGCAGCTTCTGTTTGGACGAAAGCCGGCCTGCTCTATTGGTACGCTCTCTAGAATTCTTGAGCTTATTCTGGTCGGTAGCTCTCTGGCTTGTTGTTGGGTTTTCCAGGTTTAAGGATGCCTATGATTTTCACCCGCTTAAGTGCCGAGGGTATCCTGCCTTTATTTAAAATATCCGTGTAGAAACAAGCGAGCCACTTTCGTTTATATTTGCCGCTGTGTAAAATGAATTCAGGATGAATTCCATCAATTCCGGGGGCTTTTCCTGCTTTAATTTGCTTACAAGCAGCTGTGATCTCTTCCACAGTAAACGGTCTTGAATAAGGTGTTTCCTCTGCACAATTAGATTTAAGAGTTCTTAGCTCACGTTTTATCTCTGTTGTATGTCCACGGTCTCTAGGGGCTCTGGATGTGTTAACTATATGTGATGCAACAGCATATTTGGTGTAATGGGAATGTTTTCTCGAGAAATGCAGTTAGCACCCCCAAGCTTTCTCAGCAAGGACCAGGCTTGTCTGCTGGATTTTGAGAAATCAAGATCCATTTTTCGCGTCTAGCTGCATCAAGGCTATGAAGTTTTTCATCTGCTATTTTTGGGTCGCTCGATTCTAAGTACTGTTGATATAGTTCCTCGCTCGTCCTGCTCCAACCCGGAATATACATCTTGCGATATCCCCTTGGCATGCACTTTTTGGCTGTGGCTATGATTGCTCTAGTAAATCTTTCGTAGTTGTCGGATGTAGGTGTAATCCATCCTACGCACTTATCTAATCTTTCAGAGAAAGATACCCAGTCTGCTTTACCAAAGTTCCATCTAGGGCGTGGAAATGAGGTTATTAGGGAATACTTATTCCGATCTCAATAAGTATTTTGAAGTGCTGGCTGTGAGGAAAGTCATTTAGGACTTGGCGAGTAGTTTGAAGTGGTCGTCCATTATTGTCTGAAGAGACGAAGCAGAGATCAGGGTTGTATTCGCATTTCCAAGCCGCCGATTTAAAAGTGTTACGATCATTAGGGTCAAATATGAGGTGTAAGTCATTGTCCTCTGCCCATTGTACTAACATTTCGCCATTAAGGTCAGTTTCACGATACTTCCATAGCTCATGATGGCTATTAAAGTCACCCAGGTATACAGCAGGATGGGAAAAGACCTGCGTAATGAGTTATGGCCACATTACAGGGGAGGCTTGTGGATGTTGGTAACTGTGGTTGGGCCAACCTTGACAGTTATCTCGTGTATGCTATTATTAATGGTTGCAATACAGAGCGAGACATTTTCAATATTGCTACGAGCATATATAGCCGCACCGTGCGTTTTGTGGTATGTTGCTCCGATCAGGTCATATCCGAGAATCCTTCCACGTGACTGGAGCTGTCGTTCATTTTCTGTATGAGTTTCCTGTACTGCGACTATGTCAATTTGATTTTCTTTTAGAATTCTATGTAAATATTAGCACTTTGCTTGACGCCTTCAATATTAATCTGGCAAATTTTGACCTTGGGACCAAAATCTTCTGTCATTTGGTCCTTAGAAGAACCTTGGTATTCATTTTGATTTGCCATTTTGATGTGTATATTGACCAGGAGATCTTCGAGATTGTCTGGTCGCCAATAAGTGCTAGTTCATTTAGTTCACGATAAGCGCTATCCAGGGTGCACCACGGGGAGGCGAACTAGCTTTACACCCCATTTATTTTTCTATATGAAAAGCAAAGATGGCAATGTCAGTTTTAAAAAGTATTTTTTAGTCTTATCAACGATGTTTATTTAGATAAACTAAAAAAAAATATGAAACCTTGAACGCAATTTTTAAATATGCGTTTTTTCTAAATGGGCTATAAAACGATTGAACTGGTTTGTTTGACAATAACTTCTTTTTCTTAACTAGCTATAACTATGTATATTTTAACTGAATCTTTAGACTTCGTAGAAAAATTATTTTGCTTATCTGCAAAATATTAAAAATATTTATACTTATTTTAAATTCAACCAAAATCTAACTTGTTTTGTACATTGTGAAGGGATATTCTACAAGGTAAATATCTTAACAAATAAGACATTTGAGGTATAGCAAAGAAATATTTTAGTAAATAATAAAAAATATGTGGGAAGACGCTTTCTAAGGTAAACGTATACTTTTAAAATATTCTGTATACAGTATATGTTTTAAACTTACGTTTGCTTGATATACTTTTAGGATCTCCTTTTTATTCATTATTAATTCTTGTATACCCGGATATGACCTCTTATTTTAAAGTATCATTGGTAAAGCGGAATAGGTAATTCAAGGGTATATTGTTTAAATTATCTAAGATCATCAGAAAACAATTAAATATGTAGAATATGTTTACCTAATAGATATACATTTTTAATAACCTTAAATAAGTTAAAAAAATGTATTATGCTTATATTAATTATTTCGTTTATTATAAAACAATAGAGAGGTTTTCCAAACTTACGCTAGCTCCTTACACTTCATAGACGCATACCGATCGATTCTAACAATCATTTAATGCATTTTATTATTGATTTTATTACTCTTAAGGCACTGCTTAAAGAAGACCTAAATTGATAAAACATGAATTTTCAATTTTTGTATTGTTCTTTATTAAAAATAAAAGAAATTCTTCTTAAGCCTACAAAAGTTTGAAAAGGCAAATCGAGTTATTATAGGTTGCGGTTTTACTAAAAAATAGGGATACTCTAATTCACCAAGTCGCAAGGTCGCAATGTATTTTTTAAGTAAATAATTTTATATAATATTATAATGATAAGTTTATTTAAATTTAAATCTATATTTCAGAAAATAATAAATAACTGACAACCAAGGTGCGAGAGAGAAAGAAGAATAAGACTACCATATTTCGCTTATGCTCCACGTGCTAATTGGTAAGCGGAGAGGGATATATACCCGTTTTGCAATCAGTATACGAAGTGAGAAAGAAAGATAGTAGCCTTACGGCCGAGTGATGATCGCGTTGTTAAATTTAGCAATGGACTTAGCAATTGTTAAAAGTTAACAACGGTTTAGAATGTTTAACAAAACGTCATTGTCAGTGTTATTCAATGATTTTAGTAGGCAACCTGTCAAAATCTGACATTTTGTTAAACATTCTAAACCGTTGTTAACTTTTAACAATTGCTTAGTCCATTGCTAAATTTAACAACGCGATCATCACTCGGCCGTTATTCTTCTTTCTCTCTTATGCAGACGGCAAGGCCTTTAGGTAGGGTCAGTCTCTTTGTTTATAACATAACACATACCGCTGTAACGGCGTAACGGGTTTAAAAAATCTCTATAATAACACTTATAAAGATAAACTTTTATCTGGTCATTGAAATTAAACAAAAAAGACATATATTTAAATGCCTTAAACCTTAAATAATTATTTAGTTATCCTTAAAAAATGAAATTTGTCTTTTTGCTAGTGATTGTTGTCACTTTTGTGCCTTCCTCTTGCTTACGTAAAAGTAAACATCATCCTCTTTCCGATGAATATATAGCTGAAATTAATAAAAAACAATCTACATGGAAAGCAGGAAGAAATTTCGCCGTTAATGACTGGAAAAATTTAAAAGAATGTCATCTGGCGCCCGCATAAGTCCTGTAAATATGAGAAATGTTAAAACTTTCATTCATAATGAGGACCAGCCTATACCTGAATTTTACGATTTTCGGCAGGTTTATCCAGAGTGTAACTCGCTTAAGGAAATTTATGATCAAGCTAATTGCGGATCATGTTGGGTAAGTTTCACTTTGTAAGTTTTGGGTATACAGGGCGTAACATAAAGGTTGCGAATAAATTAAACAGTAAATTTCTTAGTTAAAAATTAAAAAAATATATTTGTTGGTTTTGTTGTCCAAGTATTGGTTTCTAAGTTAAAGCGTGTTAAAAAATTTTGGTGTAATAAATTTTTAACGCTAGGGGATAATAAAAGCAAATTTTAACTTTAAATTAAATTGATAGTGCCCTAGTAAAAGTTAAAAAATAGACCTCGTGGCGTGCTTACAAATTAATATAACCGTAGGTTTTTTAATTGTGGTAGTCCCCTGTAAAATTTTTAAAATTATTTTTTAAATTAATTTTTTGTTTTAAACCAAATGTGCCGGTTGAGTTTACTTTAAATCTTTCTCCATTTCCCTGTAACTAAGCCTTTTTAAATACCCATTAAGAGTGCATTTACGCTACACCTTTGGGGTCGGGCGAAAGGACGTGGAGACGGTGGGCGAAGACTAACAAAATCCCACACCACAATTTTCGTATAGCCGCATTAAAAATATTATATTTTATTTAGGTTCTTCCAAATTCGGTGTATCGATGCGATGTTGTTTCCGATTGTAAGCCTACAGGAGATAACGTTTATCGGTGACTATTTTTCACTTAAATTACATAAATTATACACCATTTTAAAGGTAAGGAAATAATATATGCCTCTGCTGTAGCGGATTTTTAAAATATGAGTCGAGTTAGGAGAAAATAGTATCTAAACATAACCGATTTTAGGGTGACTTTCACTCAAGGAAATATTAAAAACTAAATCCAAATTTAAAAAACTATTACAGCAGAAGCCTAGATTTAAGTGTTGGCTTTCATATAGTTTTTAAAAATTATCGATAACTTATACCGTTTTTAAGAAAAACATTATGCCCCAAACCCCAAATTGGATCCAATTTTCGCCGCGCGAATGGACTCTTAAGCCATTGTATACACAAAAAAATGTAAGAACAAAAAAAAATAAAAACATCAAATTTTTTTAATCCTACGGTTATATACGTACGTACGTCACAAAGTAAATTAAAAAGTTTTTTTTTACTGTTAGTGAAGCACCATTAAATTAATCTCTGGCTTAAATTTTGTATAATTATCTTTTAGCGTGTAAAATTTTTACACTAAACTTAGAAACCAATATTCGTAGAGCAAAATTTAATAAAAAAAAATATATTTCTTATATCAAGAAATCCACTGTTTTATTTATTTTTAACCCATTAGTTGCAACCTGTATACTGGATGACCACTATATCACCTAGAGGTAAGTAGACTGCAAAAACTTCATTCTGCGGAGTTCTTTTTTTCTCCAAATCTTTAAATTTCAGTTTAAAAATAAATTAAATTTGTATTTTTTCATTTACCTTTAATTATTTATTTTATTTTACGCACAAAAATCTGCTTAACAACATACCACCAAATGATTATTAGCAGAAAATTAAATTCTTCCCACTATTTTTTAACCTTTTAGTCCTTTGCAATAATTATGGTATTTTTGGCTGTTTAACAGATAAAAATTAAAAAGTAAATTTTTAACACCCACCATTCTGTAAAATTATTTTATTCTTTAGGCCTTTTGTTCAGCAGAGGTAATGTCTGACAGATTATGCATTCAACAAAAAAAGCAAGTTTTTGTCTCTGCTCAAGATGCCCTAACCTGCTGCCCTAACTGTGGAAACTGTGAATATGGGGACCCAACGATGGTATACCAATGGTGGGCAACGGACGGCGTTACCACCGGTGGTCACTATAATAAAACTGAAGAGGTAATATTCTATTAATTAACTATTATAGACTTTTGTTATACTCTATTTGTTTTGGAAAAAATGTAAATTACGCCTATAGCTGAGAGGAGTACTGGAATGCATAAGAATTAATTATTTTATTTTATATGCCGGTAAAATTCCTTGCCACAGGTAAACCTTAAGTGTATTGACTTAATTAATTTGTTAAACCACCTTTGTTAAGTACTGGTTGGGTACAGGAGAAGACACGTATTACCCTATGCCCCTGGCAAAGATTATTTATAAGAAATAAAAGTAGCAAATGGTTACTCTTCAAAAACATTTACTGTATTGATCAAGTATAACATGTAACTTAACTTTTAAAAAAAGGTTTGGTAGACCGCTTACAATTAATATTTACATTAATCATACATTATTATAATTTTTTCATTTAAGGGTTGTAAACCATATTTTTTACCAGAGTGTGGAAGTAATTGTCCCACAACGACTCCCGCTGTACCATCATGTACAGAGACATGTGCTAATCCCAATTTGGATTATAAAAAAGAACTTACCTTTGGCCAACCTGATATACATCGGTTTAACAATGTTACTCAAGTTCAACTGGAAATGTTAAAATATGGGCCAGTTTCAACAGCCTTTTTGGTACCTAGTGACTTTGCAAGCTACAAATCAGGTAAGTTAAGAAAACTCTTTAAAACAAAAACCAATTGCCATAACAAATTAAATATAAAGTAGTATACCTAATATTAAAATAATAACTTTTTGTCTAAAAGCTAAAGCCGATTTTAACGTGATCGCGACTTTCCACTGAAAGGTAGGTTAGTTTTCTTGATTTTAGTTTTTTTTTGGTTTTTTTTTTCTTTTTTGTTGCAGGCGATCTGCAAGTTCATAATGGTCAATGGGGCTGAGCAGGCTTAGCTCGCTATACCCCGGGACCTGGACCAAAGTCGTCCCATTTTCTGGCAAATTTTAAGGCGAATACTCTCAACAAAAATATATCAAAACAATTAATCTGGTTATTATTAATCCTACCACAAACACTTAGTAAAATAAGGGCGAACTTCCTATAAAAAATCTAGGTCTCTTAGTGTACTGAAAACTAGAATTGGACCAAGTTCTCTTTTGATTTTGCAAGTTATTTACTAACCTATCTGTATTATTATTATTATTATTTTTTGTAATACAGACAGTAATTTTAGTTATACAGATCAATCAGTTAACAAATTGCTAGCAAAAAAGGACCTGGTTTAATTTAGCTTTTGGTACTTTAAGGGTCCCAGATTTTTGGATAGGAAGTTGGGCCTTATTTTATAGTGTTTTTAGAGAAATTTCTTTTTTTAGTTAAAAAAATGGAGTAAAATCCTACCTGCATTTTAAAATCTAGGACAATTATTAACTCAAAAACTTAAATTAGATTGCAAACTTCTAAAATACCCCCTAAATATACGATATTACTCCCCTCTCTATTTTGAAAATGTTTGGAGTAAAAATGTGCAGTGTTCAGGATGTTTCTTTACTTGTGTTCCAAAAATTATTTACATACCAAATTTTAAGTTTCTACTCCCTCGGGGAGTATCTCATAATTTTGATGAGATAATTAGTCAGTCAGTCTGTCAATGCGAAGTCAGTCAATTAGTTAGTAGTAAAATGGGAAATTTTAAAAATCGAATGTCTCAGAAACCACTTGACATAACTTTCTCAATTTTTTCATAGGCCCTAGGAATACCTATGTTAATTTAAGTTAGACACCAAACTCATACCTTTATGTAAAATAATAACAAAGGTTTTGATAGGGGAAAACATGTTAAGACGTTTCGTGTAAGGCTTTTCTTAGGAATTAAATAAAATAAAGGTAAAGGGTTAATAAAAGTGTCATTTATCTAATTGAAAAAAAATCGTCTGTTAAACAGGATATTAACAATCAAATTGTTTAATTAACAGTGTTGATATTTGTCATAATGAAAGCCATGCATTTATTTCGGATTTTTTTTATCTTGTGACAGTCCACGAAGGCTGATGCCTAAGTACTAACGTACCGTGGTGTCTTGAGTGTGGTGAGAGGGAGTTTGTTCACACGTAAATTTTTGGAGATTGGGAGGAGAAGGAAAAACTTCTGCAGGCAGCAGGTTCCATAGCCTTGACACTCTAGGGATGAAGGAACGAAGAAAGTGGGAAGTTCGGGGCCTTTCTAACTGAACTGTAAAAGGATGCATAAAAGGTGCACTACGTGTTGCTCTGTTGGGAGCTGCCAGAGAAGGAATTATACTGGCCAACTACTCTGAGCAGAAGCCGTGAAAATACCTATAGAAGAACGACAGATCCCCTACTGCTCGACGGTGGGCAAGAAGAGGAAGCCTTTCTGTGAGCGTTGGATCATTAATAAGACGAACGGCTCTTCTTTGAATGGAGTCCAGAATGCTTAGTGTTGTAGGGGACGCCATTACCCTGACATGAGAACAATATTCTAAAGAGGGTCTGATTTGGGATACATACAGAGTGTACAGATTGGAAGAAGAGAAATATTTATATAATAAATATATATAATAAATTTATATCTTAAAAACGCTTCTTACGATAGTTTTTAAAGACCTATTGCAATATAATTCAAACTTTTAGAGAATTATAAAAAAACGATTCCTTTTATCGTCTTGTTAAAAAATATGTTGATTTTTAAAGGTTTCCATAGGCCTGTTTGCTATTAAGAAATAATGTACACTATTATATTCTTTTCTTACGTAATTGCTCTTATGAAAGGTGTATTCTAGAACTGGGTGAGTTCAAAAAGTGTAAAATAGTTCAAAATATTACTGAATAACGAACAGACCACATGTGTTGGGTACAGTCTTGTAAAAAAATTTTCAAGCATTGAGAACCTCTAACTTTTTTAAATTTGTAGTCCATTTAAAATACTGCATTACGAATTAAACTAAAAAGGAAAAAATATAATGATCCGTACTGGTACTAGTCCCGGCCCCTTCAACAATGAATTTTTGTTAGAGAGAGATGGGCGAGTTCGACGCGGATAGCACGGTTGAGACAAAGATAAAAGATGTTTTCCCCAATCTCGATTTGACTTGTGGACGGGCCGGCTTTCCTTACTATAAGGCGATACTTTTGTATACGATTGTCAAAAGTGAACTATCTTAAAGTCAAATCTTTGTAAGCGCTCCATTTGGGCCGTCTAAAGTGTTTCATATCTTCTGCAAAGTTTTTTTTAACATCTGCGTTTTCTACAAAATCATATTATTTTTAGGAATATATCAAGCTACAACAGATGAAGTGGTTGGAAGTCACTG
Source organism: Listronotus oregonensis (assembly GCA_019359885.1). Classification (NCBI taxonomy): domain Eukaryota; kingdom Metazoa; phylum Arthropoda; class Insecta; order Coleoptera; family Curculionidae; genus Listronotus; species Listronotus oregonensis. Next base: position 75,192 of record JAHBCN010002241.1, read on the forward strand.
CGTAAAATTGATCGGTTGGGGTAACAAAGATGGTTTAAAATATTGGATAGTCGCCAATTCTTGGAGCAAGGATTGGGGTGAAAATGGATATTATAGAATCGTTCGAGGAAAAAATGAAAGCGGTATTGAAGGATATATGTCCGCTTCTTCTCCCAAGCTAGACCTTTTCTTTGATAAGAACTAAACATATAATAAACCAGCAATTTTAAAATTTTAAAATATTTGTGTTTATTATAAAATTTATAATCCTTTATTAAAACCAGCTGTATGTTTACAAAAGAAAGTTTAAGTTCTATCATATGGTTATATAGAACAGAACAAAGAGTCGTTTAGTCTTGTCGGCGTTACTTTTGAGAATAACCTCAACTGGCACAAACACATTTCATCCATAGCTTCGGCAGCTTCAAAAAAGATTGGATTCCTCTTCCGAGCCAGAAAATATTTCTCTTCTTTCAATTTGTACACTCTGTATGTATCCCAAATCAGACCCTCTTTAGAATATTGTTCTCATGTCTGGGAATGGCGTCCCCTACCACTTAGCATTCTGGACTCCATTAAAGAAGAGCCGTTCGTCTTATTAATGATCGAGCGCTCACAGAAAGGCTTCCTCTTCTTGCCCACCGTCGAGCTGTGGGGATCTGTCGCTCTTCTATAGGTATTTTCACGGCTTCTGCTCAGAGAATTGGATATAATTCCTTCTCTGGCAGCTCCCAACAGGCAACACGTAGTGCAACTTTTATGCATGCTTTTACAGTTCATAGAAGGCCCCGCTTTTTTGTCTTTTATCTCTAGAGTGTTAAGACTATGGAACCTCGCCGCAGAAGTTTTTCCTTCTCCTCCCAATCTAAAAAAGTTAAGTCCCGTGTGAAAAAACCCCCTCTCACCACACTAAAGACACCCACGGTACGTTAGTACTTAGGCATCAACTTTGGACTGTCCCACTGTGTGAAAAAAAAATATATATATATATATATATATATATATATATATATATATATATATATATATATATATATATATATATATATATATATATATATATATATATATATTTATAATTCTTGAAATCTGAAGAAAATATGGCACAGGTGAATAATAAATATGTTCTATAGTTTTTTGGCGGATTGATATTTTAATAAGTTCTTGTGGAGTTTACTCGCCTGAAAAGTTTTAAGAGAATGGGACCACTTCGGTCTGGTCCCGGGGTATAGCAACTGTGTGTGCTCGGCCCCATTCTCTAGAAACTTTTTAGGCGAGTAAACCCAAGAAGAACTTTTTAAACGTGAATAATAATTAAATAATTACAATAAATTTGCTTGACTTGCATTGCATATATTTTTATCGCTATTAATAAATACACTGGGTGGAAATCAAATTCCTTTGGAATCAAATCCAGGAATCGATTCCTTTTTAAGGATCCGAATGCTGAAATCCGTGATTCGGATTCGTTATATAATTTTAAAATGATCCAGAATCGATTCCTTTTTGGAAGGACCGATTCCAAAAAGGAATCGATTTCTTATATTTTAAATTTGAGACAAATGCAAAAAACCGCCATTTTGAATACGCCATTTTAAGTTTCCAAATTTTCACCCAAGATTCTTGATTTTTAAATTTTGATCCAGCTTCCCTAAAATCCTTATATACCGGATCTGAGGCAAATAGGTTTATAAATGCCAAAATCCGCCGTTTTAAATCTTTTATTTTAAATCTCCAAATTCTTACCTAATATTCTTAAACCGTATCACATTGATTTTTGGAAATTAAGATAAAGTATTTTAAAACAGCCGCCTATTAAGATCTTGAAATAAGGAAAAACACATGTGATTTTTAACTAAAATATGTTATGTGTGATATCCAAAAACGGGCATACATTTTTCTTGCATTTATGTTAAAGGTTCTTTCTTTATCATTTTTGTTATCTTTGAGATAACCCTGGCTTGAGAGACTTTTAAATGGAACATTATTTTATTCAGGGTGTCATTCAAAAATAAAATTAAAATTTTAATACATTTTTATATTCCATAAGCAGACACGGTACTGGTAAAACTTTCTGTAAAATTACAATATCTATCTATCTATCTATCTATTGAAGCATGGTAAGTTCCCTCGTTGGGGCCCTGAGCACTGAGGCCTAAGCCCATTATGCTTTACACCAACCCTTAAGCATACACGGTCTGTCACCCTGTACTGTCCCTAAGTATGCATTCCTTTTACACTGATATGGTGCTGTCGTTTTGTTTACAAGAGCCCTAATTTCCTCACCAGTGATGCAAGTCCTGTTAGTGGTAGGAATCTTATGTCATTTAGGTCCAGCCATGCCGAAGCCTGTGCGGCCTCCTTTCCTCGAGCCATCTGTATAGATAACTGTTCCTTCGCTTGGTGTCCCACAGCGTTTGTGAGCCCAGTCATCCGCCGATGCCATGTCCAGCTTGTTCATGAGGTCTAAGTTAATTACTGGGGGGATGCTATCCTGCTTCATCGAAAGAGCTACAGTTCTCACTTGGCCCACGATGTCACAGTGCCCCCCTCGTCCTCCACACTCTAGTCTTAGTGCCTTTGCCCTAGCTGAGGCCTTGATCATTATATGGAGAGGTGGGAGCCCCGTAATAATCTTCAGCCCCAGTTATTCCTCTCATTGCCATTTAGCATTATCTGTGCCGTCTTAAGTTCCGTACGTTGCCACCATATTACGGAGGCATACAGTATATATAAAATTACAATAAGATATCTCATTTATAAGTCGCTTAGTATGTTTATCTCAAGAATCACATTTAAAAACTTATGAAAATCTAGCATAGCATGTTTTAAAATACTGTTCGAAAAAATGTTCCATTTAAGGTAGGATTTATGTTGATTTCAGAAATAACATATTCAAATTTGAAGAATATTTATCAAAAACTAATTTGGCTTAGAGTTACAGCACTTCAAAATAAGGCTAAATTTATATATCGCGGCTCGGGCTCTGTGCTAAAAGCTTTGAGGCTTGATTAATCATCTGGATTATGTTGTATCTTTTGCATTGCGGTTAACATTTATTAGTATAAAAACTAAAGATGATCCGGATTCGTGATCCGATAAATAGGAATTGATTCCCTGGATTCAATTATTTTTTTCTTTAAAAAAGGAATCGTGATTTATATTTTTGATTCGATTCCTTTACGAAGATCCGGATCCTAGAATCGGTTCCTTTTTTAAAGGATCCGTCCCAGCTCTGCGTGTTACCATAAGAAAGTTGTTCTTATAAGGCGGTAATGGTATTTGTTAATTTCTTGTCAATATGTCTTTTATTTATAATGTTTAAGAACTTATATTTTTAAAACCTAGGCACACTATTTATTTTGTGTTTCAAGGATTTATCTGTTTGTTTAAAATTCACATTTAATCCGAGTAAAGATTAAAAACTAAATTATTTCCTGGTTTATTTTTAAAGTAAAATAAATTACACTAAATAAGAAACAAACTTAAAGAAAATTAAAAAAAAATCTTTGTTATCACAAAAATTTTGCTGAGCATGAAAGTAAAAATAAAAAAAATAGTATATTACATGCCCAGGTGGAAAGTGTTTCATTTCTGTCGAGAGATGCGTTAGTACTACTATACTTCTCGAGACAGAAATGAAACTTTTCACGGAGGTTTGTATACTATTTTATTTACAACCACTTTATTCATTTCCTATTATTTTAAATTGAAATTATGAAAATTGGTCCGTTAATAATTTTATTAGGCGGCTGTGCTTCGCAATTTGTATCGTTGTCATGGTAACGGGTTGTCAAAGTGTCAATACATACAGTGTAAGATAGACGCTTTAAATTTGAATAGTAATTTGTTTTAATTTCGCAAATCCAAAAAAAAAATGTTATCACATGAGAAATTTGAGTTTGCTGCTACTCCACCAGAAATTCGAAAATATTATTATTATTATTATTAGAATGCGTATGTTCGTGTGTCACTATACCATTTTGAAATATCAATATTCAATGAAATTACAAAAAAATTTACTTTCCAACCGGGTGGAAAGTGACCACTTTTCACCCGGGTGGAAGTAGAAATCAAAAAACGTCAACTTTGTTGACGTTTCTTTATAATATGATTTGTTTTTCAATTTATTTATATTTTAAGCTTAAATATCTTAAAATGGTTTATCCAAATATCATCAATGTTATATATATATATATATATATATATATATATATATATATATATATATATATATATATATATATATATATATATATATATATATATATATATATATATATATATATATATATATATATATATATATATATATATATATATATATATATATATATATATATATATATATAATATATATATATATATATATATATATATATATATATATATATATATATATATATATATATATATATATATATATATATATATATATATATATATATATATATATATATATATATATATATATATATATATATATATATATATATATATATATATATATATATATATAAATATTATATTTGAAATCAGAAAAAAAGATCTTTTATTGTAGCGCATAATATACAGGGTGTTCCATTTAAATAAGTTGAAGTTGCCTATATTTTTCAATACTGATAATTTCAAAAGATAATATGGAAAAAACCTACAATTTTTATATAAAACATTTTTTTCTTTCTTCAAGAATAAAGGGTCCAGAAGCCACGTAAATATAATCAAAGACCCTGTACACTTCACCACATTTTAGGGAATTTGGTAAATAAGTTAAGGTTTATAATTTTTATTAACATTAACTACTTAGTATTAATAAACCGCTTTAATACGTTATTTTCATTTATTTTAATAGATTTTTTAATACCTATTGATTAATTGTATATTAAGCATACTTTGTTACGTTGTACACATATTTTATTTACAACCATGCATGTAATAACGACATTTCACCTATCTGTGAAAGGTGGAAAGTTGACGTTTTTTGATTTCTACTTTCCACCCGGGTGAAAAGTGGTCACTTTCCACCCGGTTGGAAAGTAAATTTTTTTTTGTAATTTCATTGAATATTGATATTTCAAAATGGTATAGTGACACACGAACATACGCATTCTAATAATAATAATAATAATATTTTCGAATTTCTGGTGGAGTAGCAGCAAACTCAAATTTCACATGTGATAACAGCTATGAAAACAATAAAATTGTTTTAATAAATTAAACATATTGATATCGTAGTTGATATTTATCATTTTAACTATTAAAAGCAGTTTGTATTGCTTTTTTGTCGATAAGCTATTCAGAGGAACAAAAAAATCGCTATTATGCGTCTTTTTTATGGTAACAATAATAATGTGACGACAGTGCAAAGGGAATATTACTTATTATATCCTTAACAACGGGTACCATCTATAGATACTATTAAATACATAGTAAGAAAGTTTATTTAACGAAAAAGCTTTAAAATGAAGAAAAGGACTGCAGCACGAAATAAAAACAAAGTTTTGGATATCTTCGCTTTACCAGGATAATTATTATACTTTTTCTATTGGACTAGCACTAATTACTTTTAATAATTTTAGAAATATCAATTTCGGATGCGGCATCTGAACTTTATAAAACAGATTATAAAATTTATTTAACCTTACAATTTTACAAATTTTATCCTTATAAATTTATGTCCGTTCAGAATCTTCCTGATGAAAACAGGCAGGACCGACCTAAGTATGCATTGGAAATAGCTAGGTTTATACAGCCGGATCGAAAGTTTTTAAATAAAATTCTATTCACCGACAAGTCTTTCTTCACTTTAGCAGGAATGTTTAATCACAAAAATAAACATTATTGGTCCATAGAAAACCCTCACCAAATTCAGCAACATAACAATTTTATTGTTTCCATGGCTTTCTTGATACTAATAAAAAAATATTTTGGAATTTATTAAAAATTAACCTAAAATATCTCAAAAATGGTTCATCCAAATATCATCAATGTATATATATATATATATACTTTTATATTTTCTTGGGCTTAGTGGTTCTTGTTTTTTTTTTAAATTACGAAATAAAAAGGGTTTTCATTTCCTTTTTAATTTATTCACAAACGTTTCGGCTTGTTTGGCCTTTCTCAATGTCCATAGGAGGATAATCCATTAAAAAAAAAAAAAAAACATATATGTGTACACAACAAATTAAAATTTACATGTCAACACTAAAAACTATTCAGAAAGACAACAACACACATTATGTACATAGTTATACGGTTAAAATATTACTAAAAAAAAAACAAGAACCACTAAGCCCAAGAAAATATAAAAGAATATATTATGAATGGTTCGAGAAAAAACACTTGTTAAGTATATATATATATATATATATATATATATATATATATATATATATATTAAAATCATAAAAATAAGATCTTTCGTTGTAGCGCATAATATACAGGGTGTTCCATTTAAAAAAGTTGAAGTTGCCTGTATTTTTCCATTTTTTATTGCGATATTTTTTTACTGATAATTTTAAAAGATAATATGGAAAAAATCCTACAATTTTTATGTAATTTTTTCTGTCTTCAAAAATAAAGGCCTCAGAAGCCACGTAAATATAATCAAAGACCCTGAACACTGGGAAAACAAAAAAGTCCTTTGAATTTTGGACTTAAAAACGCAAAAAAAACATACGCAACAAGGTGGAAAGTCAAGGTCGGGGGTTGCCGAATATACATAGTAACATACAAGAGCTGTAACAAAAATGATTTAAAAAGAAACCTACTGGAATAAAGAAAAATGAAAAAGCTGCAATAACTCTAAACAATCAAAATGATGTAGCAAGTCAATATTGACATCTTGAATATCTGACTGCCGTTGTTGAACTATAAAAAATCGGTCAAGCTTTGGTGAGCAACGAATAGTATATAAGTCGTAGCTTTAAGAGTAATTTTTAGTTATTGCTTGGAAACGGTTGAACAGTAAAGAAGTAAAGGTAATAATAGCTAAGATTTATGTATTATTAAAATCATAACATAGTCCTACTTCTTCAAGAAAACGATACAATTCAATGGTTTGCACTCCGAAAATTCTACATACCGAGAATGCCACCTAAGCATGTACTATTTTAAGACTGGATAAACTCAAAAACTTTTTGTTATTTATAATTCATACTATAAAGTAAAGGTAAAAAGCATTAAAAAATCTTTAACGTCTATGGCCCTGTAACACAACCACTACAAGTTATACAATTATAAAAATATTGTCTACACTTGTAATTTTTTAGTAACAGAACTTACCTGTGCGCACTAGTAATTACGGAACATTTTTTACGTATGTAGACTTATTCTGTAACACAAGTTCAGCATTTGTATAATTGTGTTACAGTATTTTTAACGATTGTTGTTCAGTATACTTTCTTATTCTGAACATTCGTTTTCGGTATATTGTTAAGTGACTCTGAAAGTGACAATGAAGGTACTCCCCACGGGGAATACCGATTTAACATAGGAATTAACTTTAATTTTCTTAGTGATGGCGAAAAAAGGTTTTGTCTTAGCAGACAGCAATGTGAAAAACTTTTCCGGAATATTGGACCAGCGTTAAATAATAACACAACTCGGTGGTATGGATTGACTCCGCAGCAGAAGATATTGATTGCTCTGCACTGGCTAGGAAATAGAGGTCGGTATCATGGTGTTTGCTATATGAATGTAGTTTCAAAAATGACTTAACTAAATCAAGCACAAGAGTAATTAAAAATGCATTTGGGACATTGAAAGAAAAATTTCCGTGTTTTAACTACCTACGCGTGAACATGTTTTTGCTGCAAATATTTTTATATGCTGCTGATGATTTCATGGTAGACGATATTTAAGAATTCCCAGACGATAAAGAAAATATAAACAGTTAGTAATGTCCCATTAGTTATAGGGTTGTAAATAAAGTAGGATTGCTGATTGCCCAATCACGAAAGACTTACCATTCCAGCTATCTTTAAATTCTGCCAGACAGTATTTTTTACATACGTCCAATCCTTTTCTATCGACACTAAACATATACTTTGCGCCAGTTGAGCTATTTTCTTTCATAATAAATAAACTAATAAACAATACATAACTCTTAATTCTAAAGAGTCTAAACACTCTTTGACCAGTCTGCGTTGTACATATGTACGCATAGCCCTACAACTGTAAAAAATTACAATTGTCAAAGACAATTGTAGTTACAAAGACAATTGTAGTTATGATAACTACCATTGTCTTTGCAATTGTAGTTATTTTAATTCTGTTACTGGATTTAGTTAAATTTGTAGGTACGGTAAATTAATTGTAACTTTTAGACTTGTTACAATTGTAGTGTTTGTGTTATAGACCCTAAGTGGATAATAAAACTGTGCTTTACTTCTATATTTTCGTTTTTATTGTGATTTTTTTTGCCCGAATAATGTATTTTTAAAATATATTATAAATAACCATTAACTAAAAATAACACCCACAAGAAATTACCGTTAATGCAAAGCAATAAAGAACATTAACGACTTTAACAAAGAATACCCGGCTAAATAAAGGAGCAGATTTTTCAACGCCAATGGTCGTAGAATTTATCAGGGAGAGCCGAAGATAAACAAAGATAAATATACTCGATAGAATACTATAAGAAGGTATAAATTTTATGTCCTATTTATTGTGAAAGCTGAACGATTTCGTGTTGTTTAGATTTTATCTTTCTGGGAAATCCATAAACCTATTTAAAAATTAATTCATGGCTTAATGCGGTAATTTGTTTAATATCCGCAATAACTGATTTTTTAAAGGTTTAAATTTGGGTTTTGCGTTTAAAAAAACGTCATTAGAATTTAATGTAATATTTTTAAGTTTAAAAAAATAAATTAATAAAACCGAAAAAAGATAGATAGTAGATCTAAATAGTCTTTTAGGGTGTTAAGCACTTTAGTCTGAAAACAAATGAAAAAGTGCAAAACCTCCAATTTTAAAATGTACAGATCTATATTATGGGGATTGCGCTCTTTACTTTTAGGGGTGAAAACACCCTTTTTGTAAACCTATTAAAACTATACATTAAAAACAAACTGAGTAGTTTGACTCAAATAAGTTGAAAAAGTAGTGTTTTGTTTCTTTAAAACATTATTAAAATATTTTAGCTTTTAAAAATCGACCCCCAATATCATTTTATTTAATAAAAAAAATTTTAACCTTAAAGATTAATATATTATTGCATTTTTGATGGAATTTAAGATTAGGGTTAACTAACCCTCCTCTTAAAATCATATTATGCCGATAGGCCTCATTTTAAGAGATGAGATCCCCCTTTTTTGTTAAACCTAGGAAAACATTAATAGGAATACATTAAACAAGGTAAAATTTTTAATCAAAAAGTTGGAAAAGTAGTATTTTGTTTCTTTGAAACATGATTTAATATATTTACCCTTAAAAATAAACCCTTATTATGATTTGATATGGTTAAAAAAATTTACCCTAGAAAATTAACATATTGTCCGAGTTGGGAAATTTAAAAAATGTGACTGCTCAAAGAATTATAATTTAATTTTGTAATTTTTTAATTGTCAAAAATACACCCTTTACAATATTTTTTAAAGCAAAAAATAGTACAAATTTACAATTTTTAAAAAAAGTGGATCGGCTCTTTTGTGTGCTTTAAAAAATTGTTTTTTAAATAATCCTTTTGTTTTTGTGATAAAAAGTTCTTTAAAAAACCATTTTGTTAAACTTTTTAAGAGCTATCATATATATCTGTATATTAACACTGTTTAAAACCCATACTTTTTTAAAGGGGCGAGTTTAAAGGGCTGCTCAGGGTAGTGCTCGTCTATACACACGCGTTTTAAAAGTTTTTATTTCACTTAATTTTCGTCATACAGTAAATTTTAAAAATACAAAATATATTAATAATTAAAAAAACTACAATTTGATTTTTTAGTAACTTTTACATTTACTAGTTATATTAAAGAAAAGTCATTTTTTAGAATATATTTATTAAACATAGATAAAGGGAATTTAAAAAGGGCTACGACTCATTTTAATTAGGGTGGTAGTTGGGGGGTTGTTTTCGAAGCTTTTTGCACTAAAAAAATTTTGGTCTAACCTTATTTTAATCATCACTCACTCAATTTTTATTATAAATACACTTTAAAAAAAAGAAACGTCTTTGCAAATGATTCAAAAAAGTTATGATTTATTTTCCTAGAAAAATAAGTAGAATTTGTGTTATTTGCCTCTGAAATTTTGTGTTTGATGAATAACAGCTAACCCTTAACAAACCACAACTTGGTTTGTATTGGTCCCACAGCAATAACAAAAAAAATATATATTTAATTTGTTTTTTTAAAAGCTACAATTTTGTTATTTACAGTTTTTTTGATAAAATGCATACTTATCGAGTAATTTTCTAGAAAACGAATAAAACCGTTGATTTTATCGACGAAAAACTTCGACTTTCGATCGCGAATAACTCGAAAAGATTGCATTAAAAAAAAACAAAAAAAATATTTTTGCTTAGAAATTATTTTTATATCGATTTCTATAGTCAAAATATAAAAAGACATTTACACCCCCGAGATGGTTTGGCAACCACCCCCAAGGTAAAGGCGCCCTTCGGCATGATATAGATTTGGATCCTTGGACTATTTTCTATCTACTGTCAAAATTTCAAGTTATTCTATGCATTTTGAAAAAATTGAGAGACAAAATGGTTCGTTTCCTGGACTAGTGATAGACTTACCACTAAAAGGTTTATGTGTTTTTTGATTGCTAAGGGATTCTTCGATGTTTTTTATTTATGTTGATGCAGGAGAGCTGTATCAATGGACTAAGTACGTTATTTTTTTCTAAAAGCAAACTTTTATTGGTTCAACTTTAGCACATTTTGCCATTCTCCTTTTAATAAAATAAATTTAATAAGTTATAAAATACAAAATAATAACACCTAAATAAAGCATTTTTAATTTTACCGTGTATATTTATGCTGTGCTTATTTTTAACAGAGACTGTTTATTATTTTTCATCCACTTTATATTACTGCGCTTTCCATTTTACCACAATGCAGCTGCACGTTTTAAGCGATTATGTAAATCTCAAAATTTTAATATTGGTTAATTAAAAATCTGAAAAATATTCTTATCTTGGATTGTAACCTAGTTACAAGCTATATTGTAAAATTATGCACCATTTAAAAATACTTTAATGTTGCGTATTAAAAGTCTTAAATTTTAAAAAAGTGGATTTTTGTAAATGCATATAATATTAAATTAAAGAAAATCACGGATTAAAATGGGCAAAAACGCATAACTCCTTTAAATAAGAACATAAATAGATAACCTAAATTTCTTTGCAAAACCAATTTGGTCCCGATTGGTCCCCACAAATTACAGATATAGATTGTATTCTTTTTAAAATTACCAAAGGCGGCCCGATCTAGATGCACAAGGTCGTGTGTGTGATTTATGGTGTGATTTTTTTCTATATAACACCCATGACGTTTATAAAATAAAATATTTTGCAAAAGAATAGGCAGTTTTGAAAAGAAAATATTTAAGAGGTGTGGGTTTTGCTTTTGAAAATACACCACCATATTTTAAAGTTAATTATTAAAGATAGATAATGGTATCGGTATGTTTATAAGCGTTATGTTAGAAAAATAAACAAGAAAGCCAAAAAAACATGTTAGGCCTTAATTATTAATTTTTATTATTAAATTTTTAAGCAACCCTAGATAGGCCCTTAACCAAAATACCTTTTAAATGTTCTTAAAAAATGGGCAAAAACCATCAATAAAAAAAATGTATTTCATATTTTGTCAAAGTATATATGCATCACTTAAAACCTCAGAAACAATTAAACGATCCCGATTGTTATTTGTTATTTTGTAGTAAATTTGAATTTTGTTAGGTCGGTTGACCGAAAGTCGCCTTATTTGTCAAAATATCGAAAAATTTTATAGGGATAAGTTGTTCAGAATTTAATTTTTTTGCTATGTGTGAAATTTTGAGCCATTTGGATAAAAACCAAAATTTGGACTTTTTTTTTCCATAAAAATATTTTTGTTTAAAAAATTTTTCTCTACCATTTAGAAACAGGTTTTCCAGACCTTTGTCCAGGTCTGAAAAAATGGTATTTTTCGGAAACCCGAGTTGTCGCATAGTCAAAGTAAAAAAAAATGTGCCGAAACCTTAGCTTAGGTCTGAAAAACCTGTTTCTAAATGGTAAAGAAATTTTTTATGGAAAAAAAATTCCAAATTTTTGTCATAGCCATAGAATTAAATTCTGAACAACTTATCTTAATAAAATGTTTTGATATTTTAACAAATAAGGAATTTCGGTCAACCGACCTAACAAAATTCAAATTTACTGCCAAATAAAAAATGACAATCGGGATCGTTTAATTGTTTCTGAGGTTTTGAAGTAATAATAATATATATATATAATATTATATATATATATATATATATATATATATATATATATATATATATATATATATATATATATATATATATATATATATAATATATATATATATATATAAAATATATATATATATATATATATATATATATATATATATATATATATATATATATATATATATATATCTTATATATATATATATATATATATATAAACCACAACAAGCCGGCTTTAGACCAGGGAAATCCTGCAAATCCTGCACCAACCAGATTTTAGCCCTTACCGAGCACATAGAGGAAGGTTTCGAGAACAAACAGATTACTGGTCTGGCTTTAGTGGACCTAAGTGCGACAGTTACGACACAGTAAACCACCAAAAGCTCCTATTAAAAACCTATGAAGTGACAAGGGACTATCAACTTACAAAATAATACAATCACTGCTGCAAAACAGGCAATTCTATGTAACCCTTGAGGGTAAAAAAAGCCGCTGGCTAACCCAGAAGAATGGCCTGGCTCAGGGAAGCGTGCTAGCCCCAATTCTTTTTAATGTGTATACGAACGACCAGCCAATACCCTGCTGCACTAAACATTTTCTCTATGCAGACGACCTAGCACTTACAGCGCAAGGAAGAACATTTTCGCAGGTGGAGGAAAAGCTGAAAAACACCTTAAAAACAATGTCTGAATATTACAATGAAAACTCACTTAAGCCAAACCCATCAAAAACTCAGGTTAGCGCATTTCACCTCCATACACGCCTGGCCCACAGAAAGCTGCACGTCGCTTGGAACGACACCATCCTCGAACATACCGACAAGCCCACATACCTAGGGGTAACTCTAGATAGATCGCTGACATATAAACACCATTACGACAAAGCCCGCTAAAAAGTATCTACAAGAAATAACATTTTAAGGAAGCTCTCAAACAGCAAATGGGGTGCAAAGCCCACCGTTCTTAGGACAACTGCCCAAGCACTCTGCTTCTCTACCGCAGAATTCGCATGCCCTGTATGGTCAAGATCGGCGCAAGCTAAGAAAGTGGATATAAGCCTCAACGAAACGTGCAGACTGGTAACAGGTTGTATGAAGCCTACGCCTGTGGAAAAGCTGTGGAGTAAATGGAAAACGTGGAGAATGCTAAAGCGTATTAGAACTGGGGTCGCCCCAGTAAAAACCAACCTAATTAAGTGGAAGCTCATTCCAGAAACTGACGACAAGTGCGAATGTGGTGCGGTGCAGACGATGGACCATCTCCTCGCATCCACTGACTGTCCTGCAACTTGTTCCTTGGACGATCTATGGCTAGAGACCTCAAGCATTTGACGTGGCTCAATACTGGGCCGAAAAGCTATAAAGCACTCCGAACAAAGTAAAGTAAGTGAAATAACAGATGGCATCTTATAATATATTTTACATTGTTTTGGCCAGGTTAATGACAGTCCACGGTGACTAGATTTTTCACTTTTCTAAAAAATTTTCCAAAGCAAGTGCAATATTTTAAAAAATGGGATAGAAACAGTTTACTTGTATTTTTCATTTAAAAAAAAACATTTTTTTACGGTTTTAATTAGATTTGATGGTCATCATTGATTAACAACCATTAGTGTAACACCGACAGATATTTTCATCTTGTTATCATCCCATAAATGTTGGTATAACTGCTAAATCAGAACAATGATAAAGATCGTATATGGCAAAAACGAAAGAAAAATATTTGGATAATGGATCATTAAAAATAGGCTGTTCTTATTCTATTTTATAAAATACTTCGAGTTGCATTAGGAGTTTTTTTGAAATACGAAAGATCTAGTCACCGTCAACTGACATCAACCAGGCCAAACTAATGAAAAACACATTGAAGGACATAAAATGTTCTTTTGAATTGTGAAATACAGTAGTGCTACAAATCCTCTAAACAAACTGAAAATTAGTTTTAAAATCGTAATTGCGAATAAACCCACTTAATTAAATAAAGTATTTGTCAACAAAAATCGTATATTTTTAAACGTCCAATTTACTTTGTTTTATTTAATATCAAAACGTTATTTTTATAACTTAATAATAACGTAATTTAATTATTGCCAAATAAGTTAAAAACAATATATTGTGTTTTATACCAATGGCTAAAAAAATAAATTTTATCAGCATATAAATGTAGTAAGGGTAATTAATAAAACCTTTTTTTGTTTTTTTCTGTGAAATTTAATTATTTTTTAACAATTTTTAATATAATATTTATTATACGAAGTGTCATCTAATGTAATTACTATACTCTTAATACTTTGCAAAGAAGTTTTTACTATCATAACTAAGTCATTATCCCTCGAAGCAAGACACTACTTGGCTGTAGAATACAGTATTGCTTCAAATTTTTAAGACAAACTAAAAATTGGTTTAAAAATCGTAATTGCGAATTCAGCCACTTAATTAAATAAAATATTTGTCAACAAAAATTGTTATTTTTAAACGTCCAATTTAAGATTTATTTATCAAAAAGGTATTTTTATTACGCCGTAATTTAATTATTGCCAAATCAGTTACAAACTATATTTTGTTTTATATCACTCTCTGAAATATTTAAATTTTATCATTGTATAAATGTAACTATGGGTAAGTAATTAAACCTGTTTATGGGGAAATTGGAATTTATTTTTATTTTATGTTTTAACTATTTTTAATACAAACTTTTTATTATACGAAGCTTCACCTATTGCACTCATTACTTACTTATGACTTTGTTTTTTTTTGGCCTGGGAAATGAATGCTTTAGCCACGGAAATACTTTTATACTGACAAAAAGATATATTGACAAGGTCACACATTTCACGCCCAGGGGTCAATCAGGGCGACTTTACAGATAAGCATATTACTTGGCAGACCACAGGTAAAAATGATCATACATTTGGGTAAAAAACAAAGGTAAGGGTAATCATATTAAATATTGCATTTACAGATTTTAGATAATTACATAAATCCAACAATGTTACGGTGTCACTACTTTGAAGAATTTTAGGTAGCCATATTGCCAAGAAAAATTAATTAGGTTAATATGGTGATTATTGTTTATTTCACAGTTATAAAAGATATGATTTAAGTCGCAAAATTCATTACACACACAAAAAGGTGTTTCTTTTAACCCTATTTTGTGCAGGTGGCTAGGAAAGCAGCCGTGATTAAGCTTTAAACGGCTTATCACATTCGTAATACTTCGAGGTATGTTATTACGGTGATGCCAGTGGGTGACTGGAATTGTAGGATGGATTTTATAATAAAAGGTATTTGTTTCCGATCCATACTTTTGCCACTCTTGATTTTACTTGTTTTTATTTAAAAAGTTTTAACTACAGTCACTAAGTCATTATCCCCTGCAGCAAGTCACTGCTTTGTTGTAAAACACAGTATTGCTATAAATTTTTAAAACAAACTAAAAATTATTTGAAAAATCGTAATTGCGAATTAAGCCACTTAATTAAATAAAATATTTGTCAACAAAAATTGTTATTTTTAAACGTCCAATTTACGTTTTATTTAAAATTAAAAATGTATTTTTATTACGCCGTAATTTAATTATTGCCAAATCAGTTAGAGCTATATTTTGTTTTATACAACTTTCTAAAATATTTAAATTTTATGAGTGTATAAAACCTGTTTTCTGAGAAATTTGAATTTATTTTTATTTTATTCTTATTAATTTTTAATACAAACTTTTTATTTTACGAAGCGTCACCTATTGTACTCACTACTTACTTATGACTTTGTAAAGAAGTTTTTACTACAGTCACTAAGTCATTATCCCCTGCAGCAAGTTACTGCTTTGTTGTAAAATACAGTATTGCTACAAATTATTTTAAACATATAATTGCAAATAAAGCCACTTAATTTAATAACATATTTGTCAACAAAAAATTGTTATTTTTAGACGTTCAATTTACATTGTTTTATTTAAAATCAAAAAGTTATTTTTATAACGCCGTAATTTAATTATTGCCAAATTAGTTAAAAACTATATTTTGTTTTATACCACTCTCTGAAATAATTTTATTTTATCAATATATAAATGTAAGCGAGGGTAAGTAATAAAATCTGTTTCCTGGAAAATTTAAATTCATTTTTATTTTATTTTTTTTAAATTTTATTACAATATTTTTATTATACAAGGTGTCACCTAATCCACTTAATACTTACTTATGACTTTGTGAAGAGGTTTTAGCTATAATAAGTAAGTAAAATTACGCCGTAATTTAAGTATTGCCAAATCAGTTAAAAACTTTTTTTGTTTTATACTACATTTTGAAATAATTTCATTTTATCGATATATAAATGTAAATGAGATTAAGTAATTTAACCTGTTTTCTGGGAAATTAAAATTTTTTTTTTTTTAATAATTTTTAATACAATATTTTTATTATACGAGGTGTCACCTAATCTACTTATTACTTACTTATAACTTTGTAAAGGGTTTTTACTATAATAACTAAGTAATTATCTCCTGCAGCAAGTTACTGCTGTGTTGTAAAAAAAGTATTGCTTTAATTTTTTTAAACAAACAAAAAATTAGTTTAAAAATCGTAAATGCGAATTAAGCTACTAAATTAAATAAAATATGAATCAACAAAAATCGTCATTATTAGACTTCCAATTAACTGTGTTTTATTACGCCGTAATTTAATTATTGCCAAATCAGTTAAAAACTATATTTTGTTTTATACTACTGTCTGCAATATTTAAATTTTTTCAGTGTATAAATGTAAGTGAGGGTAAGTAATAAACTGTTTTCTGAAAGATTTGAATTTATATTAACTGCATTTTTAATGATATCTAATACAATATTTTTATTATACAAGGTGTCACCTACTTACTACTTACTTAAAATTTTGTAAAGAAGTTTTTATTTTAATAACTAAGTAATTATCCCCTGCAACAAGACACTGCTTTGCTGTAAAATACAGTATTGCTTCAAATTTTTAAAACAAACTTTAAGCTACTTAATTAAATAAAAAATTCAACAAAAAGTGTTATTTTTAAACGTCCAATTTACGTTTTATTTAAAATCAAAAAGGTATTTTTATTACGCCGTAATTTAATTATTGCCAAATCAGTTAAAAACTATATTTTGTTTCATACCACTCTCTAAAATATTTAAATTTTATTAGTGTATAAATTTAAGTATGGGTTAGTAATAAAACCTTTTTTCTGGGAAATTTAAAAATTTTTTATTTAAATTTTTATTATACAAAGCGTCAAATATTGTTCTCACTACTTACATATAACTTTGTAAAGAAATTTTACTACAATCACTAAGTCATTATTCCCTGCAGCAAGTTACTGCTTTGTTGTAAAATACAGTTTATTTTTTAAAAACTAAAAAAAGTTTAAAAATCCAATGTGTGCATAAAGCCACTTAATAAAATAAAATATTTGTTAACAAAAATTGCTATTTTTAGACTTCCAATTTACATTGTTTTATTTGAAATCAAAAAGGTATTTTTATTAGGCCATAATTTAATTAATCCCAAATAAGTTAAAAACTATATTTTGTTTTATATTACTCTCTGAAATATTTAAATTTTATCAGTGTATAAATGTAAGTAAGGGTAAGTAATAAAACCTGTTTTCTGGGTAATTTAAATTTATTTTTATTTTATTTTTTAATAATTTTTAATACAAACTTTTTATTATACGAAGCGTCACCTATTGTACTCACTACTTAGTTATAACTTTGTAAAGGAGTATTTACTACAATCACAGTCATTAACCCCTGCAGCAAGTCACTGCTTTGTTGTAAAATACAGTATTGCTTTAATTTTTTTAACAAACTAAAAATTAGTTCAAAAATCGCAATTCCAAATAAAGCCACTTAATAAAATAAAATATTTGTTAACAAAGATTGTTATTTTTAGACGTCCAATTTAAATTGTTTTATTTAAAATCAAAAAGTGATTTAATTTTGTAATTTAATTATTGACAAGTCAGTTAAAAACTATATTTTGTTTTATACCACTTTTTGAATTAATTTAATTTTATCAGTATATAAATATAGTCCAGTAAATAAAGGGACAAAGCTGTAAATAAATCTGTACAGTTTTTGCCTGTGGCGCAATTCTTAGGTCTTCGGGGATGCTTTCAAGCGAAAAAAAAGTTTATTAACATTAACAGGTTGGAAGAGGCTGAAAATTGCCCCTCAAAGCCCGAAAAATGGGTTTCCCGCCAATATCTGCCAAAATATGCGAATTGGAGAATTTTTATTGTGACAAAAAATGAAGATCGCCTTGTAATCTAGAAAAATGATAATTATAATTTTTTTCGAAAAATTGATACTTTTCGAGATAACGGGACCCAAAAGTCCCCTCATTTCAGCTGCCGTTCTACCGCTAGAATGCCGCCATCTTTAGGGATTCACTTATAAGCGGGCGGACGAATTGTTCCATTACTCGGGCAATTATGAACATTTTTTATTCATTCAAAGTTCATTGAAATGGGAAAACCCGTACCTATCATTGCATATGAGTTTGGGTCCATTCTGATTTTTCTAGAATATTAAAAAAAGCGGTCAAAGTTTTTTTTTCACAATATTTTGAGAGTATCTCATTAATTTATTGAAATATTTTGAAAAAATGGTTTGTTATTAACATTTTTTTTATATAATTGATACCTTAGCAAGTGTTCAATGATGCACTGCACTTTTCAGCCGTTTTCGGCTATCTATCCAGTGTGGAATGTTATGGATTTTTCGACGGCCGTTTTTGCGAAAAATATTGTTGATTTAAAAATTTGGTACTTTCAGGTCTTATTAGGTATTCTTTATTTTGGGTTAAAAAATTTTTTAAAATTTAAATGTATTTTTATTCAAAAAGTTTTTAATAATTTATATTTCAAAGGGTTCCTATGTAAGATATTATTTACCTTTACTCCCTTTAAAGAAAAGATTTAAGGGAAACCAACTTGGAAAGTACACCGGTACAATCCGATGCGTCGACGGGCCCCATTACACAGCTCAACACCTCGCAATGTACTGCCGCCAGTGGCGGGTTAGATTGCTTGTTTAATTTCTTAATAATTATTTCTGTTTATTGTAAATATTTAAAAATTTTATTCGAATATTTGGTTTTGGAATAATAGGTAACACAAGTTATGCAAAAATTTATTTTTAGTTGTTTTCAAGACAAAAATAATAATGGGGACCTTTGCTTTGGCGTGATAATAATAACATTAGAAAAAGTCCAAACAACAACTATATCTTATAAGCATTTTTATTTTAATTTCAGTACTGTATATGGGGCATTTCACGTGAAGTGGACAGCGAAAAAAAAGTGACGTTCTGAATTTTTTTTTATATTTGGCTTAATTGTACCTCTAGTAGGTATGAATGTGGGCACACAATATTTTTTTGTATTATGTTTATTTGTCAAGTTATTGCCTTCTAAAAAATTGTCCTTATTGAAATTCGTATTTTTTGGAATTAGTTTAACGAACTAAACAAAGTTATTTTAAAATATTAAACATGGCGACTTAAATACAAAATTTACTGTTCTTTTTAAAAACAAAATAAAAAATTTTTTTTTTAAAATACAAAACCGAAAAAAAATTTTCAAATCAAATTTTATAACTTCAACCAATTTTTTTTTTTTTTTTTAAAATATAGTTAAGGTACATTTATAATACACCCCAAGTTTTAAAAAGGGGGCGAATAGTTTAGGGGAAAAAATAAATTTAAGTACATACGTGTTGCACTGGGGGTCGTCCTAGCTTCCTTAGGTCGACCTGTTTGGGATATCACACTAAAACGCTGCAATATTTATATTTACTATCCCCTTTAAGCATTTAAAGCTTTAACGATTTGTGGGGTATTAATTAAATTAAAATAGTACTTATTAAACAAAAAATTTATAGAAAGCACTAGTTAACAAAAAATTTTATAAGTAATAAAAAAACTGCTAACGCCATCTCTTCACCTCTTAAAACCATAATAACAGAAAAAATTTAAAAAGGAAATAAAAGCTTTATGATAGAAAGAGATGAAGTATGACGCTAAGCCATTTCGGTTTTTCGTTATTTCTGTAGTTGTTGTTTTTAAACCCCTCAGCGGCGTGCACATTTTAAGATCGTTATTGTTTTATAAAAACTCCTACGGTATGATGTTTTAATAAAAATTTTTTGGTACTTCATCGAAAGTTTAAAAATTTAAAAAAATCTAAACATTTGTCAAAAATGAAAACTTTTTTCCCTGTTTTGATGTGCCCCTTTTGGAAAAACTTT
>JAHBCN010002242.1:0-95301 GCA_019359885.1 Listronotus oregonensis
AAAAGAGTTGGGGGGAGGTTTGGGGATTTCAGCCAGATATGCACTGGTTGTACACGGCTTGGGACCAGATCCTACGGTTCAACTATCTGGTGGAAAATGAAAGAGAAGAGAGTGGGAGTTATCCAAACTCCGGACTACATTCTTTATAACGGGAGCTATTAGAAGACTCCAACTGCAGCCATGGAAACCTACGCCTCCCCCTTTGGTATAATTATTAAAGGGAGGGAGGTTTGGGGGGCATACAGGTAAATGCAACGGCAACTGGGTTCTGGGCCTCCCTAGGACACGCCAGAATAACGAGCAGTATCACAAACCAATATTTGAGATGGATGATACAACCAAAACGGATAAATACACACAGACCATAAAAACCCACCCACCTGGGGCGGTAGTGGGATCTCCTGGTCAGTCTCGAAATTTGGTTTGGTATACCGGGATCCAAGACTGACAAGGAGCCGGCCAGGAATCATGGTATGACCCCAGGTTTAATGCTTATGCTTCCCTGGGGAAATATGCCACTGTTTTCCAGGCGGAAATATATGCCATTTTCTGCGAGAAACTTGAGGGGAGATATAAGGGCAGGGACATTACTATCTTCTCTGATAGTCAAGCGGCCATAAAAGCTTTGGCATCTCAACAAGTCAACTCAAGGTTGGTTTGGAACGTCTGCAATGCCTCCTAAACCTGGCTAACCACAACAAAGTTACACTTTCCTGGGTGCCAGGACACAGGGGAATACAGGGCAATGAAAATGCAGACTCCCTGGCCAGGCGAGGCCCGCAGCAATGTTTGTGGGTCCTGAACCTGTTTTTGGAACCCAAAAGCCTCGGTTCGTGGCTACATGACTCGTGGATTCAAACACAACATCAGTCATATGGAACCACATTCCAAGGCAAATCACACTAAATCAATGTTGGAGTCACCATCGAAAGCATTGACAAGGAACTACTAAAACAAATAGGAACGATTAGAATAGTGACAGGAAAAACCGACACTGCACCCTAAGAAAACATTTGCCACTATGGGCATCTTGAGAAGAACCCATTTGCAGACTATGTGACGAAGAGGAAGAGACAGCCTCTCACATCATAATGGTCCCTGCACTTAATATAGAACAAACAAAACCCCATGGTGGACACTAACCACCAGGAGGTGGAGACCAGAAAAGAACAGTAAAAGGGCTACTACCCTGTCTAAGGTGTCAAACCTTTTAACTGAAACAAATACACAAGAGATCAACAACCCTGTAGGCTGGGTTTTGGACAAAAACCCAACTTGTGTTAGATTACAATCAATCAATCAATCAACTATAAACGTGGTAAATGATTGGTAATAAAGGACATATTGTAATTGTTTGTTAGGTTTTTTATTTATAATTAAACAATTAAATGTCAGTGCATGATGATCAAGAATAAAAATAGTATTAAAAAAAGTATGAAAAGAATAGCTTATTATCCTAAATAAAATGATAGAAAAATGTTAAGTAAGTAACAGTTTTTAACATTTTTCTTTTTCTTGTCAGAGCTTTATTTTGTAAATTTCTATTTAGAATTTTCATTCTAAAGTACATCCTTGATCTAAAAAAGTTTTTAACTTGCTCATTACAGTTCACGTTTGAAGCTTGTTCTATTAAATGTTTTAAGTATCCTTTGCGAATAAATAGCTCCTCAGAATTTACATAATTGAATATCCCAATAATTCCTGCTTTAAATTTCTTTGGTAGCTTTCCGCACTAAAATGCTGAGAACAAACCCTAGCAGTCTTACTGCCAGGTGATGATCGCGTTGTTAAATTTAGCAATGGACTTAGGAGTTTAGAATGTTTAACAAAATGTCATTGTCAGTGTTATTTAATGATTTTAGTAGACAACCTGTCAAAATCTGACATTTTGTTAAACATTCTAAGCCGTTGTTAACTTAGCAATTGTTAAAAGTTAACAACGGTTTAGAATGTTTAAAAAAATGTCAGATTTTGACAGGTTACGTACTAAAATCATTGAATAACACTGACAATGACGTTTTGTTAAAAATTCTAAACTGCTAAGTCCATTGCTAAATTTAACAACGCGATCATCACTCGGCCGTTAGCATTATATTTATCGTTCTTTTACAAGCATTCACCCACTGTTTGACAAGGTTTTCATCATTTGGAAAACGAAAAAACATAAACTGTATTGTAAAACATTTTCTTCATTATCTGCACTACACCCCGCCACAGCACAACGCATTTTGTAACGTAAATTCGTAAATAAAATAATAAACTTTTTAACAAACAAATCAAAACAAACAGAGTCCTAACTTCAGTCCTCAATCGTGTCTAAATAAAGCCTAGTTCTCATAAAACCAATGCTAATATTTTTTTAAACTTTTCTGATTGGTCAGTTTTTTAAAAATCATTAATTTTGACTATTCAGAAAAGTCTCAAAAAAAAATCCTAATTCGTTTTTATGAGGACTAGGCTTTACATGGGACAAAACACGCTCCACATTACTTCACGCGGATCTCTGTTGGCCCCGGCTACATGCGCAATATTATACCTTCTTTTTATTGTATCATGGATGAAAACTACTTCATTTGCAATTTTTCTTGTCTCAAATAATATTATTCAAAGTATATTTTACATTGCAACTCCAAAAATCGTCCAATTCCGTGGATGGTTTTCTTTACAAGACACAAAGATTGCCTAGTCTGATACTAGATTTAGTAAATTAAAAAAAATTGGTGAATAACGAACCACATATAAATTCCTTAAGAACATATACCACTATCTTATCTCCACCATGTCATGCTTGAATCCCAAATAATGTGCCAAATTAATGTGTTTCAGTTTTGCCAAATAGTTTAATTCTTGTTCTATACTAGTCATATTTTTTAAAATATGTGGCACTTCATAATTTTTTACCTAAGTTCCACTGAGATATTTCTGTAAGCTCTCCAGAGTCCACGTCTAGGCCAGTAAAAATTACATTGGATGGATCAACATGCCCTGAAAAGAAAAACAATAAAAACAAGTTTTCCTTAAAATTGTTAAAACTATAAATTACCATTAAAAAAAAACATTAAAATATACAACTTCACTTAGAAAAATAACAAACCAGAATCTAAAACTCTTGTATAGAATAAAATTAATGTGTTTAAACCGTATTAAGGGTTTTCTGGTTCAGAAGTTTCAAAAAATTGGTTTTTTATTGCACTTTTAATACCTTATATTATGGAAAATATATGGCTAAACCGTTTTGACCAGAAATTATTTCTTGTAGTCGAAATACACGATCATCGGACCGGTCGTCGCGTATTATCAAGCGCTTTCCAAAACTTTAAATGCGATTTCCCAAAACTCACATTTTCTTTTTGCTGGGTGCATGAAATGCTGGAAAATTACTGGACCAATTTTGATGCCGCTTTACCATTTTGTAGAGAATTAAACTGACTATGGTTGCAACCTCAAAAGTTAAAATCCCTTCATAATTTTGGATTTTATGTACGTTTAAATACAAAAAAAACGGTCGATATTTTGAACTTTTTTTTCAAATGGCCGCCATTTTTTGAAAAATTAACGATTTATTTTTTTTAGAGATTCCGACCATAGCTGCACTCATATATTTTAATAATTTTTTGGTCTCGTCTGTTTCAAACCTCCCAGTTACCTGCACCAGGTGCGCCCGCCTTATGGAGCACGGCAACATGTCCAGCAGCGCCATTTTATTCAATGACGGTTTAACATTTTCGGGCAATTTTTTCTTTAATATGACTTAAAGATGGAAGAATAAAAGGGTATAGGCACTGTTTTACTTATTGTTTAATTTCACCTTTAAAAAAATGTTGGAATTAATTTTAAAATCAGAGCTGCAAACCAGAAAACCCCCTTAAGGTGCTATGGTAGAAATTTATTATCTTAGGCCTTGGTAACATCTTTTAGTTCTTTGATACACCACTGCCAAAATTGTCCCTATTGCCTGTGTTGTACTTGTGCAGCTCACTTTGGAACTCGTTTTTAGTAAGATACAAAGTACCCTACACAGAAGCACTTAACCTCCACACTGTAAAGGTACCTCATGCTAGTTGTCGCCCCACATAGACCAGATGAGAACCAAACTTTAATTTATTGTCAATTTGCACTTTAAGAAAATGCACATGCCTTAGATAATGAAGTTGACTTGGTGGAGCCCCAGTGAAAAGATGGTTGGTCTTGTCAATATTAAGCAGTAATTTGTTTGCTTTAAACTACTCCTCAGTAGGCTTTGTAACTGCCCCCATCTCTTAATGTGTTTGGTTATTTTCTATCTTGGCCTAGAAGTAACATCTGTAAAGAGTAAATGTGGATCTGCTGGCAGCAGGTCATTTATTTAATACAGCAAGGGGCTCATTATTGGCCTGGGACACATAACTGTTCAGCTATAGAACAAAATAGGAATCAAAACTAATAGATTTTAAAAATTAACAAAATTAAACCATTTCTACTTACTTAAACACTGGCCTCTTTGTATACTTCTGCCATTAAAATCTAATAAACATGTTCCTTTATGAAGCTCGCAAAACACATCATCACTTTCTGTAGAGCTATTTTGTCGTCGTCTAAAAAAAAAAATTTAAAATAACATAAAACTAAAATCTATACTAGTACATAAAGTCAGGATCACCTTTAAAGTCTACACCAAAATGAATATTAATAATTAACTGTTTATAACCTTTTATTTTAAAAAAAAATTGCCTTTAAAAATTAAACCTAGTCTTAATTGCATCTAATATTTACAAAATAGAAAAGCGAAAAGTAACTGGTTTAAAGCCTAATAAAAATATTTTATAAATTCCAAGTATTAAGAAAATAGGACAAAAAATATAAGTAAATATATTTGATTTGCATCTTTACTACAAGTTTATTTCTTTAAAGACTGGAAAATGAAACACACTTTCCTATATAACCTTTTGAAAGAGAAAATGTTCGTTAATCCAGGATTTTAGGCACAGATTAATTCAAAAACCAATCCTAAAAACTAATGGAAATACTCAGAATGCTACTGCAAGCATAGTAACACTTGGGGAAAAACATTGTCAAAATTGAAATAAAAATATTCTTTTTGAGTGCCTCTGAAACATAGGCAATTAATTTAACAAACAGCAATGCGCGTGAAATTGTTATTTTAAATTAAAACACCAGCATAGCAATTTAACTCCAAAAAAAAAATAGTATTAAAAGCTTTTTTTTTAATTTAATAAAACATCAAGTGCATTGTACAACTATTTATTGTGACAAATGCAAGAAATGTACTTCAGCTTGTGTAAAAAGGTATTTTAATATAATTTATCACTTTAAAAAAAAATAATTTAGGTATTTTTATTTAAAATATGTAAGTAATTTATGTTCAATGGACCCTTTAATTTTTAAGAAAAGGATGTAAATTATTTATAATGTATTAAATAGGAAATAACATATGTATCAATATTAAAAAGATAAAATATTTGGATTACATTTTAACCGCATTTACATGCCTATTTGTTAGAGATATTTTTCTGTCAGTTTCCTCTTCTGTCTCAATTTCAGATACACTCCTTTGTCTTTCTCGCCTCAATCGGGCTTCGCCTTTAACATTTCTTGACGTTTTTCAACTTCTTTCATCATAGACTCTCTCTAAAATATAAGTAAAGTAATTTGACAATTTAAATAAATAGAAAAATCTCATACTTGTCTATCCTTTTCCAATTGCTTCTGCAACTCTTTTTCCTTTTCTTTTTCTTTTTGTTGTTGTAGCATCTCATGATAAAAACTTTTCATAGCAGGTTTATTGGCTTCGGAATTCTTCTACATGCTGACATAACTGAAAAATCATTACTTCTCCCTCAAATTCTTTTGATTTTTTAACTAGTTCTTCTTTAAGCTGGCAAAATAGCTTGAGAAAGTCTTTTCCATTTTCTAATAACACTTCAGGTATCCTTAGAAGTGGAAATAAGTTAGTATGAAATCATGAATATTGAAAAATAATTAGGGAAACTAAAGGATTTTAAAATGAAAAATTATTTTATGAGAGCATCATTAATTATGAGACTACATATATTTCTGCATAAATTCCAAAGTAAAATGCAATTTTGATTCCTACAAAACATCTCAAAGCAGAGTTATGTTCTCTAACCACAACTGAATATAACTATAGTAGGTATTTAGTTGTCATGTCTTCAGAAAGCTTTCAGTACCCTTCAATGGTCTTCAGAATGAGGAAATATTAAAGTAATTTATTCAAAAAAATTACTAAACTTTATTAAATAATTCTAACTCCCTACAATTTTTTAAAGTCCCTAACAAATACATAATTAAACATAAATGAGGTTATTTTGAGTTTTTTAAAGGGCAGTTTATTGTAAAAAATAATGACCAATAGTTTTCTCCTTGACATGGAACAAATAAATATTAAAAGCATAATGAAATAAGCAAGCCTCAGATAAAAAAGCTTTATTTACCAAAATATTATTAAATTTCTCTAAGAGAATCTATGTTTTTCCATAAACCTTAAAAGCAGCATAAAAGTTTCAGATAAAAAAAGTTATACAAAAATTTACCTGCATTTTAAGTAGAATACCAAAAAATAGGCCATGTAAAGACCCATACTTATTAATATCTATACTTCTAAATCTATAGAAAAAAAAAATTTTTACCTTCTGGATAGTTTTTTTTGAACAAATTACATGCAGGTCCACTTTTACATAGACCTCTTTACCTGAACAATTCGCTGTGGTTTAAGGAAAACTGATAAATTTAAAGGATTCCCTGTTCCATGTTGCTTTTTTTCGCAAGTCTTTTTTAAGTCGTCGCCGTAAATTGACTAAAAAAAAACAAATGGATTTGATACTACCAATTTTGTTAAAAAAAGAAATGTTAATTATCAATTGAATTACCGCAACACATCATATTTTTTGTCGGTATTCAAACTGTCCCCGTACGACATATTTAATTATTTTGTTACATCTTGCAAAAAAATTAAAAAAATTTTAATTTTGCCAAAAGCGTTTTTAAATTTGACTTTGACACAGTTCAAAACCCTTTAAAACTATCCAACCTTAATTAAAGAGAATTAAAAGATCGTTCAGAAAATTATCGAACCCAGAAAAACCTGAATACTGAGTGTAATGCTATTTTATAAGGGAAGAACTTCGCACTTAGGACACTTTAAACCCCAAAGGTTTTTGCTATTAGAGAGGTACATTTATCTTCTCCGCTGACCGATCAGCACGCGGGAGGGGGGAAAAGGCCTAGATTTTCTTCTTATCTCTTTCACGCACTTGTTGAGGGAAGGGTAGGCTGCTTCAGGTAAGTAAATGTCGAAGGTATTACCGAGTGAGAAGAAAACGAGTTCTGGGGAAAGTTTAGGAACATTTTGTTTTTTTTCCCTTTTTTTCCATAATTGTTCGGACATCAAAAGAAAAAGTTTGCTGTTATTTGTCATCGTCATTTTATTATCTCGTTTTCTCAAAAATACGCTTGTAAGCTAGTTTTTTGGGAAAACCTTTAATTAATGTGTTCGGAAGTGAGTATTTAGTGAAATTAAAGTAGTGTTAGAGGAAAAAAGTGGGCGTCAAGATGTCGGACGAAACTTACCCAAAGACACTGGTAGGCAATCTGATCTTTCAGTATCCGGGACCTGTTATGTACTTTATTTTCGCAAATTCCCTGTTAAATGGGAAGATAATAGGGAGCCCGGAAATGACCCCTACGCTTTTTTGAATTTTAAAACCACCAATTGCCTCAACAGCTTTGATAGCTATGAATAAACGTGGTTTTTAGACAAGGGAAAAAATTAATGGGCCACAAGTCCGGGAAATCAACCTAAAACGGATTTCAAAACCCCCATCAATTTTTTGTAGGGATTTATCTCCAGAAATTGAGACTGAAACTTTGGGGAGGCCCGCCCATTTGGAGAAATTTCAAATTGTAGAATTGTTAGAGATCCTAAATTAAAATTAAAAGGTTATGCTTTTGTATCTTTCGTTAAAAAGGCTAAGTTTAAAATGCTATTCAAGCAATGAATGGACAGTGGTTGGCTCCGCCTATTCGAAAACTGGTCAACTAGAAAACCTCCACCCCCAAGATCAAAAACCAGCCAAAACAAGAAACAAAAACTTTTTGATGAAGTTACAACCGACATCTCCCTACTAACACCACTGTTTATTGTGGAGGTTTTGCAAGTGGTCTTACTTTAGGATCTAGTAACAAAACCTTTTTTGGTTTTGGGCAATAAGATATTAGATGTTTAAAAGACAAAGGTTATGATTCATTAAATTTGTTACAAAAGAAAGGGGCAACACATGCAATAGAAAACATTCAAAAATACTGAAATTAATGGTCATGTAGTCAAGTGCTTTTGGGGTAAAGAAAATGGGGTTTTGGCCCTGATGTAAACCAATGAAAAGCACAGGAGCAGCAGTTTTTCAAGCAGCACCTCCCTATTCCTATGGTTATGGAACAGGATATTGGTACCCCGTTTGGGAGGTAAAAGCCCATGCAGGAATTAATACCAACAGCAATATCAGTACCCTGCAGGACAGCAATATTGTATGGTGCCCAACAAGGACAGTGGACTGGCCCCGGTGGGCAAAACCCAGCATGGGAGTTGTTTACAAATACCCATCCAAATGAATTTAACTGACTTACTGAAAAAAGGACATTTGTGCTACAGACACTTTAGCTTATTTAATTTTTAAAATTTACATACCGTAATTTTATCAAAATTATAGTGTTATACCATCATACACACTAAATTTATTTAAATAAAAAAATAACATTGTAATGTTTAAAGAAATTTAAAACTATGGCTTAATTGTATAAGGTTAGAAGAACATTGAGTACTAAAAAAATAATAATTCAAAAATTTGGATCAATTAAAAAATTTGAAATTGTGATGGAAATGAATTAAAATTTATAAAATATATTGTCATCAGGAGGTTTATGTAAATAATTTTCCCTAAAAACTAAGAATAAAATATGTTTTAAGTTTACTTTTAAATTTCTCTTCAACCGACTATGATTAAAATAACTCTCCTAAAATTGTAAAATTTAGCCTTACTAAATTATTGTTACACATTTAATTTGGTAATAACGTATATCAAATAAAATTACTTAATAGAAAAAAATGTGTAGATAATAATGTATTTTTTACGAGTAGTGACTATACAGTTTGTAAATATATATTTTTTTCATTAAAAAGACCTTTATTTTGAGGTGTGATGGTACTAAAAAATAGGGTAAGGGAATTTGCTAAAATACAATTTCATAAATTCTTTATACAATGGCCTACCTTGTTTTAAAAGGTATTGCACAATTGTTATATATTTTTTTTGAGTTTGCATATTGATGGTACTTAATTAAAAGTATAAAAAAACAAAAACGAGCTGTTTTAACCTAACGAAATCTTGATAAACAATTCACATCACAGTTTCTTCCATTAAACATAATTTTTGGTAAAAAATAATACAGTTTGTTTGACTTAATTTTGTTATTGCATTTTTTCGCCTAAAAGGTATTCTAGTATTTTCTCTTACACTTTGTGTGATAAAAACAGTTTCTTTTTTCATTTTGGAATGACAGGATTTTGTGAAAAGGTTCGTTTTCTGTATTGAGTCTTATTGACAATAGTTTTTAAAATAAAGATCATAGTTATTTACATTTTTTGACAATAACAGCCAATTTTCCTGAGTAAAAAAGCCATTTAAACTGATTATTGAGCAGTTGGTGCTCATGAACTCAAAGATTGATTACTGATTGAAGTTTTATTATAAAAGTAGAATTTATTCAATGGGTCAGTGAAGTAAAATTTAAAAAAACAATTTAATATGTTAAGTTGTGTAAAATTACATTGTTCTACAATTAGCTAATCTGATTTTCAAAACCATCAAAAATGTATTTAATACTTAGGTATATTGTTTCAAAATTATATTATTTTGACTATAACATGACTTTGTAATATAACAAAATGCACAAAAACTTTAGCCACCTGCCTTCTGAAAACTTCTTATAAAATATGTTTTACTTTTTTGTCTTGTAGCCTCCTTTCCTTGCTTGAATTTTTGTAATTTTATTAATTTTCAATGTGTTTTTAACTGCTGATATAATTCTACAAATTCCATGGTTATCCTGCATTGGGATATTGCACACCATTCCTTACTTGATCAGATAGTATAAATTATTTTTTTTACCAAAAAATTTGTACAAAAATCACAAGGAGCTGATAATCCTGCCTAAGTTTTAGCTGCAAATAATTTTAAGGTACTAAATAACATTCTGCATTATATTAACATTCCCTTTTGCAGAAATATCAAATTTTAAACATCGTAAAATGTGCACAAAATTACTGACTGCCTTTATGTTATGGTTTTAAATTTTTTATTATATTTTAGAACAGTACTGTAATAGATTTATTAAAAGAAATAAGTAGAACAATAGAAGGGTTACATACAAAATATGCAACATAATCATTTTAAATTGCAAGATAAAAATAATTCTCAATTTTTGTTAAGAGAAATGCAATTGGATTAGATGAGATCTTAATTTTTCTTAGTTTTATAAGAACGGGTGTAAACTAGCTAGAAATATTAGTTTATTTCTCTTAGCAAAAATACAGAACAGAGTGATTAATTATAAATGGTTTCTTATATATCTTTTTTATTTCATAAAATTAGAAAAAAAAATCAGTAAATACAAAAGTTTTAGGAATGCAGAGTTATAGTTATAAGTAAATATATTTTTTCATTATATCGTTATGATAGTTTTTATTAAATAGTTTAGTATTGGATCAAATATGTTGTTTCAGTACATTAAAATATTTTTAAAAATGTTGTGAATGTTTTTTTCTTGGTCTGTTATATGAAATACCGTTTTGATTTCATAGCCACATGGTGCCACATTTTAACAACAGCTGAATTAAAAAAAGGAACTAAAATACCCTAAAATTTTGTATTTACCATATTTTGCTGTCTTATGAAATAAAGTAAGTAGATAAAATTTTAGTGATACAAAGTGTCAAAATATGTAGATAACTAACTACAGCGAATAGTCTTGTGTGAATGTCAGAATTAAACCTGTAGATTGGCATGTATATTCCGCTTTAATAGTTACAGTTAATATCCTTAATATTTGCTAAATTGTACACAAGACGGATAAAATTAATTAAGATATCTGAAATGTATGATTTGAGAAGTGCAGAATTTTATAACAAAATGTATATTGCTAGTTGTTAATAAAAACTAAGGTCTGGGAAATGTTGATTTTAATTTATTTTCACTCCCAAGTTTCTCGTAGAGTATAACAAATATATGTACAGGGTGTTTCAGGTCAAATCGTAAAAATGGCACATATTTATACCAACTGGGAGTTGGTAGACATATGACTTAAACCCGTGCCGGTGACATGATCTAAATTTGGCAATTTCTCAGAAAATATTTTTACGACTTGATTTACTGTGCAATGAACGTCTACAAATTTAATATTGAAAAAGTCGCATTGCAAATTTTATATGTATAGAGGGTGTCTCTTAAGTAATATAAAATATTTAAGGTGGTGATTTTTCAAGTGTTTTTATGAAAAAAATTCATAAATAAAAAAAAATAAAATTCTTTCCTAGGGGTATCCCTTGAAAAAAGATATAAAGATTCGTGTATCTTTTATAAATTTTAAGATATTGACGTTTTAAATAAAAAAAAATCGTTAATATCTGAAATTACGCCTTTTCTCGTTTTTTTGCTGTTTGACCCCCAATTTAGACTTCAGATTCGTGTTCAGCGGAAAAATACGCCAGAAAATCTTAGTCCGACACACAGCACACACCATTTTTTTTTGTGGACTTGTGTAATTTTCGAGTCGTTTCCAAAGTATAGTGGAGTCTCACTAATCCAACACTTCAGTACATCGGCACGTCCAGTAGACCGCGGCACCCTACTACTGCTCTGCGACCGCACATACCATTACTCCTTCCTAATTAGTTAGGTAAGATATCCAATTGTCTATCCCAGGGTCTCCAAACTACGGCCCGCGGACAGATTTTGTCCGGCCCGCGGAGAGCTAGCATACTTGAAAACTCCTTTTAGAGAACAAATAATTTTTATAGCAAATTAAATTTAGTTTACTGAAGTATTCTAATTTTATGTTGAATAATTATTAATATGACATCTACATTGATATGGTCATGGGCTAACTCCGCTAACTCATAACATTCTTGTAGGCTTATTGTTATTGTTTTTGTGATAAGTTGGATAAAGAAACACAGAATTGTAATGAGTAAAGACATGTATAATATGCAGAAAATTTAACTTCAGTATATAATAACTAACAAATTATTGAAATGAATCCAACTAACATTTTATACATTTTAGATAATCACATAACTTATAACAAACATAATGACATATGAAATACTAATGAGATTTATGTAATTGAGATTTTCCACTGACAATAGTTTGTAGTTGTGGACTAATTTTACGTGTACCAATTATTAAAAGAGATTTAAGATGCTCATCAGTTAATTTCGATCTGTAAACATTTTTTGTGTACTTCATTTTGGAGAAGGTTTTCTCACACAAATAAGTAGTACCAAAAACAGAAAACAGACCACGAGCAAATTTATGCAAATTATCAAATTGTGTCAGTGGAAGACTCTTATAAAATTCCAACAAAGATGAGTTTTGATATTTGTTCTTAATTATATCACTGCATTGTAGATCAATCATTTCCATTTAAAGTTCCGGGGCTATATAGGGTTTCAATGTCAGTATCAAAAGGATTCTGAAAATCTTAATTTGATTCGCAATGGCATCAAAGTCCGAGAAACGAGTATCAAAATTTATCTTCAAAGCACTCAAAGTTTCGATTGCAAAATCGATAGGAAACTCAGTCTCAGTAGTGTGGCTGAATATTTCACATGTTTTAAAATGTGAAAAAACATTTACTTCGTAGTTGTGATTGAAACAGTCTCAATTTCTTCCGGAATGATTTGATATTAGTGTATAAATCAGGAAGATGCTGGTTTTCTCCTTGCAATCCCAAATTCAGTTCGTTCACATGTTTTGTCAAATTAACATAGAATGCTAACTTCCACAGCCATGCGTTGTTTTGTAATTCAGTAAGAGGGCGATGCTTTTCATTCAAAAAAATTTCGATCACTGCTCGAAGTTCAAAAAAGCGCTGAAGGACTTTCCCACAACTAAGCCAGTTTCTCCAATCTCTTCAATAAATTGTCGGAATTGTCGGTGATTCAGCCCAAAAGATCTGATAAAATTAACAGTTGATATGACTGGTTTCAGAACGTCAGACATATCCAAACATTTTCCGCAGAAAGACTGTTGATGAATGATACAATGTAAGACTAATGGTTTTGAACCACCGTCATTTTCTACAGCCTTTGACACAAGAGCGACCACTCCTTTATCTTTCCCACTCATGTTTTTGCCTCCATCAGTTGTAATACATTTCAAGTTTTTCCATCGAAGGTTCTTTTGATTAATGGCCATTTCAACTCCTTTAAAAATATCTGTACCAGTAGTTGTGCCATGAATACTATACATATCAAGAAGTTCTTCGTGCACTTCATAGCTTTTATCTACTCCTCGAATATAAATCAACACCTGAGCAGTATCTGACACATCCGTTGACTAATCCAAGGCCAAAGAAAACCACTCAAAATGTCCATTTTTGTCGAACAGTTGAGAGGATATATTTTCAGCGATGTTTTCTACCCTTCGAGCCACAGTGTTTGCTGACATACTGACAGTTTTTAATAAATTTACCTTTTCAGGGCAATTTCTTCGGCTACTGCAATTATGCATTCTTTGATCATTTCTCCATCGGTGAATGGTTTTCCACGTTTTGCAATTTCAGAGCCACACGAAAGCTGGCACGAGTTGCAGCCTCTTAATGTCAGTTTTGAGTTTTGTAAATGAAGATTGCTGCGATTTCAATCCGCGCTGCATAGCTTCGAATTTTTCTGTCCGCAAATTTCCTGTATATTTTGAGTAATTTTGAAAATGTTTTGTTTCATAATGACGTTTAATGTTATATTCTTTGAGAACGGCTATGCTTTCATTGCAAATCAAACATAGCGCCTTGTTACTGGACTCAATTACGAAATACTGAATGTTCCACTGATCTTTGAATTTTCTGCATTCACTATCAACTTTTCGCTTCTTTTCCATACTACTAATTCACACACAAAAGCAACAATTCAAATCAAAATACTGTTATAAAGATGTCTTAAACTTAAACACGCACAAACACGTTTTAAGGAGGTATACAATATTCTATTTAACAACAGTGTCATAGGAACTGACTTGTGGTTGCGCCACTAGCCTTCTTATATATTCCAATTACTGCCATCTAGAAGTGAGTGGAAGACACCAGAACTTTCTCGAACCAACGACATTATTCTGTACGTGCTATTAGCGCCATCTGTTAGCGATAGAAGGTACTACCTATTTCCGCTTGTGTCCACCAAATGTCGTGTCACGTTACTCCTCATGGCTCGTACTCTACGACTAATCTAGAAATTACAGATAATGACAGGAAAATTAATAATATGCAGTGTTGCCGTTTTGCGGACTTTAGTCCGATTTGCAGCCTTTTTTAAACGTTGTGTACTTTTTCGGACTTTTTTTTTCATCAGTGGACTGTTTCACTTCTTACCATCGGCAACAATGATAATATGGTTTTGGCCCTCGGAACTTACTGGAGTAATCAGTATGGCCCTAAGGCTGGAAAGTTTGGAGACCCCTGGTCTATCCTATAGAAACATACATACAACCACATAGCTTCGTTCCTAGGATATTAGATTTTGTTTTATAGCCTACTGTGGCATAAAGTAATAAAGTTTAAATAAATTGCATAGAAAACCAATGTTATCCATGGTGTGTTAGGTATATTTTTAAATAGAGAATTCAATATGCTATCTTTTTAGATTAAAATATACAGGGTGTTCCATTCAAAAAATGTGGCAGGGTCCCATAACTTTTTTACCTGACCCCGTATCCTTATTCTGCAAACGGCATATTATTATACAACAATTATTATAAAGAAACTTTTATAAAAAACATTTTTCTGTATCTCTTTGTAACTAAAAAAATATATTGTTTTTCTCTAATCGACATTTTTAAAATTTTCTCTCGTATCTCAAGAGAGCGAAAATTTTCGAATTTTGATTTCACCATTTTATGTTTTACCAAAAAGAGCACATGACGCCTATATTACTTCTTTGATAGCACTAACAATTACGGATATACCTGTCGATAATGGGACACTCTGTATAGGATGTCCAATTTTTAATACTTTGCAAGGATATCTCGTTAATTAGTAAAGATAGAGGAATTTTCATAGCACTCTTAGTTTACAGAGATACAGGGTGAAATTGAAAATTTGGCATTTTTACGCACCCCACTTACCTCGAACAACATTTATTGTAAGCGCCATCGCTAGTCTCATCTGTCAGGTTTAATTTTGAGTACTTTTATGAAACAAGTGATACATAATGTGTCTATAAATTAAAAAAGAGTTTTAGAAATACTTAAACAAGGAAAAGCATCAAATTCTTTCGAATAAATCGGCTTTTGGATTTATTTATTACAAAAGAGCCCTAGCCACTATAATAAATTAATAAACAAAAATAAATGGAGTAAATATATTGTCTGGTTATGAAAACTTTGTTTCATATTAATTTAAAAAAGAAAAAGTTAACCGCCCAACGTGGGGCTCGAACCCACGACCCCGAGATTAAGAGTCTCGTGCTCTACCGACTGAGCTAGCCGGGCTTATAGTATTCTGATGCCAGTTGGTGAAAGCTAAGGTCCAGCAAAAAAAAATGTTAGAGAAAGGATTTTTAAATGGAAAAACCTACTTTAAAACTAGGTAAGTTAAAACAAAAACCTGTGTAGAAATTGCTTTTGTTTTTGAATTTTTACTTTCATCATGTTTAGGAAAACTTGACCCTTTAGGCAAATAAAAAATGTTATAGAAAAAACATTAAATTAAATATTTATTGTATAGGCAAGTACATATTTAAAAAAAAACTAAAGAAAGCGTGCGACCAGTGCATAAACTCTCCCAATTAGACAAATTTAAATATGCCTCTACCCAGATTTTGGCACGCGGTTGCATAAAATCGAAAAGTAAAATTTTTCGCAACTGCATGAGGACGAAAAATAAGATATTTATTGACAACGTCAATGAGGTTTGAAAAGTTTTTTATATTTTAAACTTGAATTAAAATGAATCATATCTTATTCAATATTTAAAAAAATATATTGTGTGAAACGCCTTGGGCAACATTATTTTTCATAATCACAAATCTGCTCGTTACGAAAAATAGTGCTTTTTCCAAGTGGTTGCACAAATAACTAAGTTTTCTTTAAGCAACAATATAATGTTTTATTTTTGTCGTTATCTGAGGCTCGTAGGAAAAATATTGTTTCTTAACGAATGCGCACAGTTTTTTTTCCGCACTTGACAGCTTGCCCCAACTTCGCTTTGCGTCGTTCGTTAATATCACTTTGCGCGCTTGTCACAAAAATAATTATTTCGGGTATTCATAACATAGAAAAGAAAAAAGCGAAAAAAATTGGCAACTATATAGTAATACTTTTAGTTGGAAATATGTAGTTTATTTTCCTCCCACAAAAGAAAATTTTAGATACATATTCTGCCCGCCACTGCTTTAAATGAAACCCGGAAAATTCTTGACCTTCCGCGTTTCAAATCGATATTTTCCACAGTCTGGAGAGGTCGGGAAAATAACTGGTGAAATAAAGGTTAAAACCGGTAAATGCCTTATTATGAAAGTTACCGCGAAAATTGCAACCACTTTTTGAAAACGTCCAGATGATAACGTCACCAAAGTGAACAACTAAAAATAAAATCAAGTTCATTTTAAAGCTAGTGAAGCAAAAAATAGATCAAGTTTGTAAGGTTTCGTTACTAACAGGTGATCCGTGATAGTTTTTAAAAAAATTAACAGAAAAAAAACAGTAAAAAGTGAACAAATATTTTAAACAAAATGAAGTTTATCAAATTGTTGGGAAGTGGTCTGGAGATGCCGGTAGTGGGGTTGGGAACGTGGAGAGCGCAGCCCCAAGAAGTAGAAAACGCGGTTTCTGTGGCTTTGGATTGTGGATATAGACACATTGGTATGTAGAGGATTAGGAAAAAATAAAAAACCATAAAAATCTTATTTATCAAATTATTTATTATTATTAGGCTACGGTGAACTTTAGCTCCATTGCTAAATAGCAATATTTTAATATAATTTTTGTTTTCACATATTTGTTACACCATAATAAAACACATAGGGTCTGAAAACGAAATTTTCACTACATTATCACAAAATAAAATAATTTCTTTATTTCCCGTTTAAAATATGCTGAGTAATATGGCGGACTAACATGAAAAAGAGTGAGAAAGAATACACTAAAAGACTTTTTGTTGATTTGCATCCTTCAATAAGCAATGTTGCCAGATGTTTTCTAATAATTTGTTATTATTGAAGGTTGTTTTTTTCCATTTACCAGAAAAGTTTTTTTACAGAAACAACAAAATCAGAACTAACCAACAACAACATTCAAACTATTACCTAGTTTTGGTTAGTTTTTGGTTAGTTGTCGTTAGGTTTTCCTCATTAAATTGTAAAATTTCTTTATCATAAATGCGCCGCCGAACAATTTTTTTTTGATTCGACAACGTCGCAAATTCTGGCCTTTTACTTAACCTAAAAACATAGTATTTTTTCGACTTTTAATTTCATTTTTCTCTGCAAAAATGCATTTTTTCGGATTTTTTCTTTTGGAATTCTACTAAACAAAATGTGTTCTTTTTATCTGTAATATTTATTTTTTTCAAATCGAATGGAGCTAAACTACACCGGACCCTATTATTATTATTAACAAAATATAATTTTTAAGAAAATAGGAAAAACAAGATACAAATCCAGTTGACCTTGGTTTGACCTACTAGGGGTTGTTAAATATATAGGATGTTTAAAAAAATACGGGGCAACGCTTAAGGTCAAATTTCTTCGACAAAAATGTCAAATGAACATAGCCTCAATACGGCTACATTTATTATATACAGGATGTGTAAGACAAAATTTCAGAACATGCCACTTTGCATATATTTTTTCTATTTGCTAAAAATGCCCTTTATACCTAAACAATGCTTCTGCCAAATATTTTTTATTGGAAATTCTATAACAGAATTACAAGCATTTAAAATTCAAATATAAAACTTTCCCGCTGAAAGGGAATCAACGTCACAAGTGGCTAACCCAAGGAAGTTTTTAAACTCCCTTGGGCTAACTACACGTATTCACATCACAACGCCGATGTAGTCTACTTGAGAAGTGTGTTTCCTGCGGAAAATAGTTAGAAGGTTTCAAAAAATATGAGCGATAGCTCATTCGACGCGGAATGCAAATCTGAGCAAGGCGTTTTGAGGATTTTTTCTACCAATAAAAATTGCAATTGTTATTAACAAAAACTTTCGATTTTTGATGATAACTCAAAAACCATAATAGATAGCGGAAATTGCAAAAAAGATCCTTGAAGAGGAGGAAACTTCCCAAAAAAAAGTCCCGACTCCGGGGACTTTATCTCCATTATTTATAATATTAATTTAACGATGTAAATGGGCCTCCGCGCGATATTTTTGGTTGCGTGCTCGGAGTCAAAACCGAGTACGACACACTAAATAATTATTTTTAAGGTATTAAATATTAATTTAAAAAATTAAAACAATTATGGTGTATTCAAAACACTTCAAAGAATTCATTCCCGTTGAAAATTTAACTTAAAGTTAAATTTTTAACAAGTTAGACAATAATTGTTCATTGACAAAATGGTTTCGAAATTTCGTCTTCATTGTACGTTAAAAAAAAATGTTTAAATAATTGTCGTAAACATTTTTCGCTTCGTGGAGCCCTTCTTATATACATACTTAAAAAGATCACGCCTTAAAAGTTTAATTAATTTTAATCCTTTGTTTTTAATGATTTTATAACATTGACAATATTACTCTGATTTTGCATTTCTTGTCAAAGTTTTAAAATTATTATAAACAAAGGAACACATTTTAAAAAACTTTTATGGCGTAATCTTGTTAAGGATGTATATAAGAAGGGCCGACAAAGCGAAAAATTTTTACGACAATTATTTAAACATTTTTTAATGTACAGGTGTCCAGTTTTCGTGTGTTTTCATATACCAGCTCCTTACTATAAAAGATAGAAAGATGGGGTTTGCGGCTTACTGTCCTATTTTTATGAAACTTTCATTGCCGCAAACGAAATTTTCATAGCCCTTTAGTTTCTGACATACAGGGCGATTTTGAAAATTTGTCATTTTTGACGGTCCCCTGTATCTCGATATATAATAGTCCATATTTACTTTTTTAAAAAGGAAAATTTTAAAATTTTTTGTAAAATTTATCATTTTCCGATGGTCAATCACGGATAGCCATGACAAAAACAAAATTCTGTAAATGCGCCATTATGGATTGTTATATTGTTGTCAAATATTACTGTTATTTGTTTGATTTGGGTTTTTGTTATGTGGGAGTTTACTTTATTATTTTTGTGAAAAATTGTTCCACATGGCACAAAATAATAGATATGAGAATTATGAAAACACGATATGTATGTTTGTTT
This sequence comes from Listronotus oregonensis, assembly GCA_019359885.1. Lineage (NCBI taxonomy): Eukaryota > Metazoa > Arthropoda > Insecta > Coleoptera > Curculionidae > Listronotus > Listronotus oregonensis. The sequence goes on from JAHBCN010002242.1 coordinate 19,655, forward strand.
TATCCAAGCTAATGAAGACGCCAACGCAGCCTCGGGCTTTATTTTAATCGGTAAGGTTTAATAGTATATTATATACCTATAGGTTAAGAAAATACCAATCTCGTCCAGCATTTGCATCCCGGTGATGCAGAACGTAGGGTAGTTTTTTGAATTGGTACCTACAAATGTTGCAGGAAAATGCAAATTTTGAAAGAAAGGTGGTGTGGTCAGACGAGACTTATTTTACCAGTTCTGGTATTCTAAACCGAAACAACTCAAGGTACTGGTCCCAAACGAACCAATATGTAATATTTCCTCGAGAACGTCAAGGTCGGTTTGGGTTTAGCGTGTCATGCTTCATTTTTGGCACTAAAATTAGGTATTTTCTATGAAGGAACGCTAACCGGAAATAGACACCTAGAAATAATGCGAGATGCACTAATGGAAATATTAGAGGATGTTCCTTTGGCCGATTTAAATAATATTTATTACCAGCAAGATGGCGCTCCGAGTCACAATGCTCAAATAGTGAGAGAATATTTAGAAACAACATTTCCAGATAAATGGATTGGTACGAATGGACCTGTCAGGTGGCCCCAAGATCTCCAGATCTTTCTGTGTTGGATTTTTTTTATGGGGGTATATGACAAACAGATATAAATATGTCCACGGAAAAGGTAAAAGAGAAAAAATTTTTTATTTTTGATTTATCGAAAAAGTTACTTTGATAAAAATTTTGCTATTTCTAAGAGTAAGATTGAATAGAAATATTTAACATATTTTATACGGGGTGTTCAGAAAATGGAAAAAACTTAAAATAATAAGATATGAAAATAAGTTACTAGGAAAAGTTGTTCAAAATTAAAAGGTAGTCTCTAATACTAATTTTCGAAAAAATTGGCCTACTTTTATTTATTTGTGATTAAATTTATTTTAATATCAATTTAAATTTTTAATATCAATTTTATCAAATCTTTTGCTGTTAAGTAAGCATTTAAAGCTAACGTTACTGCGGCTAATGAATTATAAAAGCGAAGTGTCAGTAAAGCTTGTCACTATCAACGCCTACTAGTACAATAATGAGTTGTTAATTTGGAATTAGTTAATTAATATTAAAATAATTTTTATCACAAGTTAATAAAAGTAGACCAATTTATCATTTACTTTTGAACAACTTTTCCTTGTAACTTATTTCCATATCTTCTCAAATAAATGCACTTGACTCTTGAACCATTTAAAGTTTTTTCAATTTTCTGAGTACCGCGTATAAACTTTGTTAAATGTTTTTATCCCAATCTTACTCTAAGAAGTAGCAAATTTTTTTTATAGTAGCTTTTTTTGATAAAATTAAAAATAAAGAAGTTTTTTACTATTCAATACCTTTTCCCTGGACGTACTGGTGTGTCCACGGAAAAGGTGTTGAATAAGAAAAACTTGTTTATTTTTAATTTTATCGAAAAAAGTTACTTATGATTGAATTTTGAGGGCTTCTTAGAGTAAGATTGGGATAAAAACATTTAACATATTTTATACGCGGTGTTCAGAAAATTGAAAAAACTTAAAATGGTACAAGAATAAAGTGCATTTATTTGCAAAGATATGGAAATAATTTACTAGAAAAAGTTGTTTAAATGTAAAAGGTAGTCTCTACTACCGATTTTCAAAAAATCGGTCTACTTTTATTTATTTGTGATTAAAATTTTATTATCAATTAACTAATTTTAAATTTTTGTACTAGTAGGCGTTGATAGTGACAAGCTTTATTGACACTTGGCTTTTATAATTCATTAGCCGCAGAATCGTCAGCTTTAAATGCTTACTTAACAGCAAAAAATTTGATAATAAATTGATATTAAAAATTTAAATTGATATTAAAATAAATTTAATCACAAATAAATAAAAGTTGGCCGATTTTTTCGAAAATTGGTATTAGAGACTACTTTTTAATTTTGAACAACTTTTCCCAGTAACTTATTTCCATATCTTATCAAATAAATGCACTTTACTCTTGTACCATTTTAAGTTTTTTCAATTTTCTGAACACCGCGTATAAAATATGTTAAATGTTTCTATCCCAATCTTACCCTTAGAAGTAGCAAAATTTTTTATCAAGAGTAGCTTTTTTTCGATAAAATCAAAAATAAAAAAGTTTTTTCTCTTCAACACCTTTTCCGTGGACATACTGTATATGAGACAATACCACAATATTGATCAACTTCGAGAAGCTACACATCAAGCTTTTGCAGGGTAGGCCAATTACTTTATTAAATGGATGGAAAAATTGAAAAAGTATGTCGAAAGTGTTTGGAACACAACGGAGCCCAATTCGAGCAATTTTTGTAATTTAAATAAATAAAAATAAATTAATATGTTATTTTCTTTTAATGTTGCTTAGTTATTATGTATTAATATAGAGTTGTTATAATAAAAATGATGTTGTTAATTTTGTTTTGATTTGCGGCATAGCCTTCTATACGAAAAATGATAAATTTTACAAAAAATGTTAAAATTTTCCTTTTTTAAAAGAAATAAATATGGACTATTATATATTTTTGAAAAGCCTGTGAAAGGGGGAATAAGATAAAAAAATAATATATAGGGTGTCCCATTTAAAAAAACATAAGTTTGGGTCGTAACTCAAAAACAAAACTTTTTAGAAAAAACTACCTACGCCACTAAATTCTACGTAAAAAACTCTATAACAATCCATTTTCACTTTATTGAAAAGTTACCAAATAATCGAGATACAGGGGACCGTCAAAAATGACAAATTTTCAAAATCGCCCTGTATGTCAGAAACTAAGGGGGCTATGAAAATTTCGTTTGCGGCAATGAAAGTTTCATAAAAAAATAGGACAAACCCCATCTTTCTATCTTTTATAGTAAGGGAGCTGGTATATGAAAACACACGAAAACTGGACACCCTGTACAATGAAGACAAAATTTCGAAACAATTTTGTTAATTAACAATTGTCTAACTTCTTGAAAAATTAACTTTAAATTAAATTTTCAATGGCAATGAATTTTTTGAAGTGTTCTAAATACACCATAATTTTTTAAAAAGTTTTAATTAATATTTAAACCTTAAAAAATTATTTTGTCTGACGTACTCGGTTACGACTCCGAGCGCGAAACCAAAAATGTCGCGCCGAGGCCATTTTCAGCGTTAAATTAAAATTATAAATAATGGAGGTAAAGGTCCGTGAGTCGGGACCTTTTGTTGAGAGATTTCCTTCTCTTCAAGGACCTTTTTGCAATTACCGATATCTCTTATGGTTTTTGAGTTATATTTAAAAATCGAAATGGCATCTTTTTTTCGTTTTTTGCTAACAACAATTGCAATTTTATTGGCATCATTTCATTATTCTCAAAACGCCTTTGTCAGATTTGCATTCCGCGTCGAATAAGCTATCACTTATATTTTCGCAGGAAACACACTAAGCTAAGTTCCAATATACATTTCGGATAAAAGCGGAGTAATTAAGATATTAAGCGGAGCTTATCCGGATGTTGATATACTTTTAATTTTTAATCAGTGGACAAATGCCACATTTATTTGTTTGTATAAAAAGTAGAATACTATAATCAGTTAATTTTCTTTTGTCAAAAACATAAGCATCAATCGAAAATACTAAATCGGCACGGAGGCGGCGTTCGCCGGATTCAAAGCGGCCGGCCCGCCGTGTTTCAAGATGCTCTTTCTGGCTGACCAAAGTTCCGGCAGTTTTTCTATAAAGAAAGGTAATTGAATTTTTCGTAGTAATTCAATTATTCATTAGGTAATTGAATGAGTTTCTAAGTAATTCAATTACTTTATAGGCAATCAAATTGCTTTCTAAGTAATCAAATTACTTGAGATTAGTGAAAATCAATTACTAATTACGATTACATTATCCTATTTATTGATAATCTAAATACAATTACCTTTTCCGGAAAGTAATTGAATTACTGAGAAGTATATAAATACGATTTTTCAATTCTTTTAATTCAATTACTCACAGCTCTGGTTACAACAATAAAAAATGTATTGCATTGGGTTACAAAGTCGGTAATCATGATTACGATTAAGGAGGTGGCTTTCTCAAACACTAATGAACAGTTTTTAGAGCTTCAACCTATTTTTTGTGTATAGTTTTTTTTTATATAATCGATGGATTTTGACGGTGTATAACATTTATTATGTTGCATATTTGATTAACATTAAACCGATTTATTTTAAATCGGAACAAAGAAACGCGATATATTCTTTTTTTGCTTTAAATGAAATAGCTTAACGAAGCAAAAAAAACTGATATTGGAACTCAGCACTCCTTGTGTCGTCACATAGCTTTTTGATCTGACGAGAAATTTAAGGGAGGGGGAGGGGGGTAAAGGCTAAATCGTAAAAAAACTTTATGATTTTTTTTGCAATATGGCTTGAGCAAATTAATTTAAACCTTCTGTACATTATTAAGTATGGTTTCGACATTCTCTAAATTAAAAAAATATATTTTAATAAACAAGCCGGTTATCAAGTCAAAGTATCACTAAAAGCTCACCCTAACGTTTTCTAGTTATTATTTTTTTATTTTAAAGTTTTTGGTGGTCATTCAAAGTGAAAATTTTTTACCCCTTAAAGTAAAAAAAAATCCAAAACGGAACGGGGAGGGGGTATATTACATGGAGAAATAAAGGTGTACCAAGTTTGAAATTAATAAGTAATGTAGTTTTTAAATGGCAGTGATCACGGTCTTTTAAAAAGTAATTTCGAATATTTTTAATAGGGGAACTTTTTTTAAAGAGAGGAGATAAATAATTAGTCAATAACTTCGGGAGTTTTTCTTCGATCAACTTTAAATTTTGGGAGGATATTCTTGAGATGTTTAACTTTAAAAAAAGGCAAAAAAAAAACGATTCCCCATCCCTTAAAGGTTTAGACGTGAACTTTAAATCGTTATTATAGGGCCGTATTTAGGCGGTGGCGAGAGGGGCGCCGCCAAGGGCGCAAATCGGCTATATTTTTTTTTTTTTTCATTAGTTGTACTAAATTGATATTTTTTACATTGCGGGCAGCACTATTTTTATTTTTGTTGTTGCATATTATTTAATTTATTAAAGTACCACAAATTCCACCATAAAATTGACATTTAAAAGAACAAATTCTTGGTTTAAAAACATTAAACCTACAACTTTGCACTTTAATTTTGTAAAATTTTTGGGAAATAACCCCGAAATCCCACTTTTGTTGGGGGATATTCCTATTCCCCAAATCCTGTAAAGGGGGGCGTAAATATTAGGCCCCGCCAGGCGGGAATACCTAGATAGGCTCGATTACGCGGGTTTTTTTCTGAGAAGAAACATTTCGGAGATGTTTCTTTAATAGGCAAAGAAAAAGATTTGACGTTTTGTTTTTAGATCAAAATAAATTTTTGCAAGGGCCCATTGATTTTCCCCATTCTCATTTTTTTTAATCGGGTATTTTGATTAAAATGGCAATTAAAGTACAGAAGATTAGTAGTGTTGATGAGTTTTCGCCCTCCTCCTCCGGGGGCTTATCATCTTAATATCTTGAGTAAAAAATTTATTAATTTGTGTGGCGATTTACGTGGATTTCTGTCAAATTCACCTGTCAAATGTCATCGTCACCGTCAATGTCAAAAACCACGTGACTTTAAAATGGCCCGCTGGAACTTTGCTAAACCTAATTTGATTTCGCAAACGGAAAATTTTAGGTTATGTCGTTCGAGTATCGACTAAAATCGTTTTTAGGCCTGATGAAAGTTAAGGCGCGCGGTTTAAATTTTAAAATTAGAAAGTCGTACCTATCGAAAGCGAAAACCGATGGCCCATCTTTAGCCATAAAGGCCTACAGCTTTTAAAACGTCGAAATTAAACAATTGCGATTAGGACGGTAACCCTATGAAATTGACATTGTTTCGTGCTTTAACATCAGGCTTACACGGGGACTAAAGGTTATTTTGGTCCTACACAGGTACTAAAATAACCCAGCGTCAAATGCCGCCTGTCATCTGTCATATTTCCGAACCACATAACTTAGAACCGCACTTTGAACATAACAAGGGTCCTACGCATGCGTTAAATAATGGCGCCTCAAATGTAAAAATTTTACCTGTGAACTGACATATTTCGCGAACCACGGGCTTATTAGCTTACGGATGAGATTTCTTAGATTTAGCATGCACTAAAATAATGGCCCGTCACGTCAAATAGCACCGTCAACGCAACGCAAACCACGGACTTAGAAATTTATTCGTGTACGAGATCCCAATTCCACGCAAGCGTTAAAATAATGGCGGCTGTCAAAGTCACCTTACCGGATCCCCGATGAGGGATGGCGGAAAATCGAAACGTTGTTTAGTACTTGGGCTGGTCTTATATTGGGGAAAATTGTAAGACATAGCGCGGAAGTTATCGGTTAACATCGGAACCCCGATGATGAGGATGATAGGTTAGAAACGTTGTTTACTTGGGCAATTCATTGAATTGAATATAACCTATGGTTTTGATTTTCGTAAAATTGTAAAGATGCCCGGAAAAGTTATCGGTTTAACATCGGAACCCCGAATTTGGGATGATGAGAAAAAAAGGTTTTTGGGTAATTCAAGAATTGAGGATGAAACCCATGGTTTTGATTTATCTATAAATTGTATGAATATTTAAGTTATCGGTTCATCGGAACCCCGATGATGGGTGATGGGAAAAGAAACGTTGTTTTTGCAATTCATTAATTGGTATAAAGGTTTTGTTGTTTTAAAAATGCCCATTTTCCAAACCTACCCGATGAAAATAACGATAAAATGAAACGTTAACCGTGATAAGACACGAGCAACAAAGCGGGGCCGATCGCCCGTTACCGCTGATAATAGAATAAATTTTGCCGTACCACAAAACGGAACCCGGATGAGGGTAAAATGAAACGGATTAATACGTCATTATGAGCTAAGGATTATATATTGTATGAAACATCTTTAGCCATAAATATAACTGTTTAAAATAAAGAGAGACAATTTTATTAACGTGCCAAGTAAATTAATCATTTGGTCTTAGTGTTACGGAATAAACTTAACCGAATATTTTAACGCTAAACAAGGCAAATTTCCAAACCTAAACCATGGCGGCCCGCAAGTTTGTTCAGAGCGAGGACCTATAATTATAATTCATATACTGTTTTTCCAAAAACAGCCCTTATTTTTAAAAACAACTGCATTAAATAAAGCCCGTTTTTCCAAATAACAACCCTGTTTTTTAGCCCTGTTTTCCCAATTAACAGCCCTGTATTTTCAAACAGCCCTGTTTTTCCAAATAACAGCCCTGTATTTTTAAATAACAGCACTGTTTTTTTAAAAGCACTGATTTCAAATCGCCCTGTTTTTCCAAAGCCCGTACCAAAAAAACAGCCCTTATTTCCAAATAAAGCCCTGCAAAAAGCCTTTTTCCATAACAGCCCTGTATTTTCAAAACAGCCTTGTTTCCCAAAAACAGCCCTGTATTTTAAATAAACACTGTATTAAAAACCCTGTTTTAAAACAGCCCTGTATTTAAATAACAGCACTGATTTCAAATCAGCACTGTACCAAAAACAGCACTTACAAACAACATGGGTTGGTTGTTGTGGATTATAATTTATTCATATCAGATACCTTTAGATATGTAAATGAGGTATCAACGTCCGGTGACCTTGAGGTGGGTAACCTTTTATCTCGGCGGACAGCGGACATCTGTTCTTTGACGGATCGTGGTTAGTTGTGGTTTGTGCCTCTCTCTTTGAAGGTGTTATCTTTTCTTCCTTCCTCCTTCTCCGCGTCGCTAGCGACCCAGACCGTCTGAAGATTGATATGCCCATTTACATATCTAAAGCGTATCTGATATGAATAAATTATAATCCCTTTAACTAACCAATCTAAAGTGCTGTTATTTTGAAACCAGTGTTTATTTGGAAGTACAGTTGTTATTTGAAAATACAGGGCTGTTATTTGGAAAACAGGGCTGATTTGAAAATACAGGGATGTTATTTGAAAATACAGGGCTGTTATTTGGAAATACAGTGCTTTATTTGAAAATAAGGGCTGTTATTTGAAAATACAGGGCTGTTATTTGAAAATACAGGGCTGTTATTTGGAAATATAGTGCTTTTTTTAAAAACAGTGCTGTTATTTTAAAAAATACAGGGTGTTTTTGGAAACAGGGCTGTTATTTGAAAATACAGGGCTTTATTTGGAAAAACAGGGCAGTTATTTGAAAAATACAGGGCGTTATTTGGAAATATAGGGCTGTTATTAGGAAATACAGGGTTGTTGTTTGGAAAACAGGGTTGTTATTTGAAAATACAGGGCTGTTATTTGGAAATACAGTGCTGTTATTTAAAAAAACAGTGATGTTCTTTAAAAATATAGGGCTGTTATTTGGAAAACAGGGCTGTTATTTGAAAATACAGGGCTATTAGGGAAAACAGGGTGTTATTTGAAAATACAGTGCTGTTATTTGGAAAAACAGGGTTGTTATTTGGAAAAACAGGGCTGTTATTTGAAAAACAGTGCTGTTATTTAAAAATACAGGGCTGTTATTTGAAAAAACAGTATATGAGATTATAATTATAAGGTCCCGCGCTCTGCTCTTAAGCACCAGGCCTATGCGGGACCGCATACATGTTAGGTTTGACGCGTTTGACAAGTTTGACCTTGACATTATTGACGTTACAACTATTCTTTATTCCGTAACACTAAGGCCACAATGATTAATTTACTGGGGGACCGATAATCGCTAATTGATGTCTCTCATCTTATTTTAAAAGCTATAGTGCCTTTATAAAGATGTTTACATACAATATATAATCCTTAGCTCAAGATGATGTATTAAACAACGTTTCAATTTTACCCATCATCATCATCGTCGGGGTTCCGGTGTTAGCCTATTCGATAGGTACGACGTTACACTAATTCATGAGTCGTCATTATCAGCGCTAACGAGGCGATGGCGGCCGACCGGTATAACTTACAATTTTGTTGCAAATCAGTGTCTTATCACGAGCATCCTAAACAACGTTTCGATTTTATCCGTCATCCTCATCATCGGGGTTAGGGTTTAAGTAACATTCGAACGGTATGACTTACAATTTATACGATAAATCAAAACCATAGGTTATACATCCCAATTCAATGAATTAGCCCAAGTAAACAACGTTTCGATTTTACCCATCATCGGGGTTCCGATTTAAATAACTTCCGAACGCTATGTCTTACAATTTATACGATAAATCAAAACCATAGGTTAACATCCTCAATTCAATGAATTAGCCCAAGTAAAAACGTTTCGATTTTACTCATCATCCTCATCATTGGGGTTCCGATGTTCCGATAATTTCGAACGCTTGTCTTACAATTTATGATAAATCAAAACCATAGGTTATACATCCTCAATTCAATGAATTAGCCCAAGTAAACAACGTTTCGATTTTATCCTCATCATCGGGGTTCCGATGTTAACCGATAATTCCCCGAACGCTATGTCTTACAATTTTCGCGCAATATAAGACCTTAGCCCAAGTATTCCAAACAAGTTTGATTTTAACCGCCATACCATCACGGGGATCCGCGTGACAGGTGACATTTGATAGCCGCCATTATTTTAACGCTTGCGTAGTAACATTAGGATCTAGTACACGTAAGCTAAATTTCCTAAGTCCTGGTTTGCGAAATATGACAGTTGATAGGTGCTATTTGACACGACAGGCGCCATTATTTTAGTGCATGCGTAAGACTCTAAGATAGATCTCATCCACGTGAGCTAATAAGCCACGTGGTTCGCAAATATGTCAGTTCACAGGTAAAATTTGACATTTGAAGGGCCATTATTTTAACGCATGCGTAGGACCCTTAGTTATGTCTCATCCAAGTAAGCGGTTCTGTTACGACGTGGTTCGCGAAATTTGACAGATGACAGGCGGCATTTGACAGCTGACAGACGCCATTATTTTAGTACCTGTGTAGGACGCTAAAATAACCATGTTAGTCCCACTGAAGCCTGATGAAAGCACGAAGCCCAAAGATCAATTTACTATAGGGTTACCGTCCAATCGCAATTGACGAATTTCGACGATTTTTAAATAGCTGTAGCGCCTTTATGGCTAAAGATGGAGCCGCGGTTTTCGCTATTCGATAGGTACGACGTTTCCAATTTTAAAAATTTAAACCGCGCGCCTTAGACTCATCATCAGGGCTAAAAAACGATTTTAGTCGATAGGTCCGAACGACATAACCTAAAATTTTCCCGTTTGCGCAAATCAATATTAGGTCTTAGCACAAGTATCCTACGCGTAACGGCCATTTTCCAAGTCACGTGGTTTTTGAATATGACAGGGACAGATGACATTTGACAGGTGACATTTGACGATAGACTGGCCCGCCCCAAATAACGCGTCACACAAGATTCCTAAATATTTAATTACGTCAGAGATATTAAGATGATGCCCTCCAGGACGAGGCGCAAAACGTACTATCTAACACTACTAGCATTGAACGAAATACACCTTTTAATGATAAACTTTTGTTACTATTATGGATCAGTGGCGTAGATTCGGGCAATTTTATTCATTTTTTACCATTATTTTGTCATAACTTTTTGGGTATTAATATAATTCATAATTTAATACCTGGTACTTATTCTCTGCTTTGTTCTACATAAAAAAAGGTAATATTAAGATACCTTGACAAACTTAACGGTTTTCGAGATATTCTAATTTTAAACTTGCATGGTACGAAATAAGTAAAACTAAATGACAAAAGTAATTTGAAAACAAATTTTAAAAGTGTTCACCATTTGCTAGAATACATGCATTTAAGCCTTATATCATTGAATTTTTGTAAAAAGTGGAATTGGTATTAATTTTAACCATTTTAATATCACGCAAGTTTAAAGTTAAAGTACCTCGAAATCCGTTAAGGCTATCGAGGTATTTTAAGAATGCCTTTTTTACGTAGAATAAAGCAGAGAATAAGTATCATGTAACAAGTTATTAATAATATTAATAACCAATGACAATAGTAACGAGAGGTTATCATCAAAAAGTTGTTGGTTGATGTTTTACCTGTACCAAATCATTTGAATCAAATAACCTGATTTAAAAATTGGGGGAATGCTGAATATTTTTCTTTTACACCTTATATTTTAAAAATGGGGGTGTTTTGGAATGATGTTTATTGTTTATATAACAAGTGGTCTTATTTTTGTCCAAGAAGTCTTCCATTAAGTGTTGTCCCATGTTGTTTAACACACCCTGTATATCATATTATTAACAGTAACTATTGAACAATTGGACCCCCATCAAATTTTAATTTTATGTTAACCTAGTTGTGTTCCTGTTGTATGAAAATATTTCGTATACACGATTGCTTAATAAATAATACTGCTTGTTCAATGTAACTTACCTTTTTTTTATAGATACAGCATTTAACTACAATAATGAAGAGTCTATAGGAAAAGCAATTAAACGTTGGGTAGATTCCGGCAAAGGCAAGAGAGAAGATTTATTTATTACGACAAAGGTACACAAATAGATTATATTACTAAAATAACAGCCAAAACTTAATCTATAAATTAATAGATATAAGATTAATTTTAAACGAATCAAAATGAAGTAAAAAACGTTTCAATTTTTTCGTTAAACCATCATCAACTTTCCTGCAAATGCCATATTTAAATTTTTAAGCATTAAAATGCGAATATTGTAGAAAACTTGTTTCTTTTTAGCTACCAAACTTTGGAAATCGCCCAAATGACGTTGAAAGGTTCGTGAAATTATCATTGCAGAGATTACAACTCGACTACTTAGACCTTTACCTAATGCACATGCCATTCAGCTTCCATCTAAATGAAGCCACTATGTCACCCTTAGTAAATGAGGACGGGACATTTAGTCTTGATATTGTTAATTTTGTGGATACTTGGAAGGTAAGAATTAATTGATGTATACAGTGCATTCATAAAGTAGTAAAAGTTAAAAAACGCTTCTGAAATTTTAAGATACTAATTATGGCAATAAAAGCATTAAAAGAACTAAATTAAATGCACCGTTGGCTGCTTGACAGTAGCTAAAATTATGAATAAATAGTTTTTGGATATTTTCAATAACTTCAGGAGGTATAAATTATATTTCGTGACGAATTCTTTCTTTCAATTCTCTGGTTTCTAGTAAACCCTCGAAAATTAATTTAGGGGTATTCAATCTAGATCTATTTGCATAGCCTCGTCAGAAAAACTATATGCTCTTTACGAAATTATCATCACGATAAATTCCATTAAACAATATAACTATTTAATTTTTTCTACGCATCCTATTTCCAAATCCGATCATGGTAAACATTTCAACGCTTTCTGGTTCCGTTAATTTGACCATTTGTTAGAAAATAACGCAATTTTTTCCTGGATTAAACACTTTAAATGTGCTTCTTTAATATGAAGATCAGAAATGATTTTCCTCTCAGCCTTGTGCCCACAGTGTATACACAAAGGAAACACTGTGAATAAATGGTAAATACACCGTGAAAACATTATGTACGTTACACTCTTTCCATTGTGTGTACACTGTGGGCTTAAGGATGCGAGGGATGCGATTTACTCTGAAGAATATATTCATTTATTAAATATTTTTTTGTTTAGAAAAAAAAATACATTTTGTGGATGACCCGTATAGATTCATTGTTTAATCACGGTGAATACTTAATGTATATTCATCGTGGATTTGCTGTGTAAATGCCGTAGGTTCAGCAAGAAACCACTGTGGAGACTGTGTGTTTATGAAACAACGCCACTGTGAAAACATCATGGAACCTATCTGGTTACACAGTGTTTTTACTGTGGGCTTTGGGCTCAAGTAATTTACATTTATAGTTTCGTTAACGATATAGTACCCTTTACTCTAATGCTTAGTTTCTCAAGCCAATCTCTTAAATCCGATTTAAAAAGCGCAACAACTAATTTTCTTTCCTTCTCTTTCTCATCAACATTTTAGAGGACCGCCTGTCCTTCTTCTACAGATATTTTAATGGCTTCAGCTTTGAAAATTACCAAATATAAGTCTTTCTAGCAGCTCCAAATAGAGCAACAAGATGTGCCATTATCATGTATAGCTACAAAAAAGCGTTTTTGATGATTTGTAGAGGTTTTAATTAGACGATAATAGATACGGATATGAAATACACTTTTGAGTACATCTACGCCCCTTAGAGTCTTTAAATTAGCTAATCTGATATGCTACTGTTCAGAGATTCTCTAGCAATATAGATACGTTAATGATCTGCTAACAGAAGTATACAGGGGTCTCCACCCCTTTGGGACAATGTATATTGTCAGTCCACCACTTGTGGCATATTATACAACGCAGCGCCCAGTAATAAATCACATCACCATAACTTGTTACTGGTGTACCCCCACATGAGAGTAGCCCTTTACCGGTCTCTCAAACCCTCAACTGCCACCTCTTCACTCCGGACTCCTGATTATCGGTACGGTTACCTGAAAACATGATGGAACCTGTGTGGTTACCATGTTTTTACTGTGGGCTCAAGAATGCGGAATCACTAACAGCTGACAACAATCAAATGCTTAAAATAAAGGGTACCAGCTATGCACGACGAGAACATTAAATTTAGTTGTTTTTATAAATTTCATTGCCATTAAATTTATTGTTTTAAAAGCGTTTTTCCTCTTTTTTTATTATTCAATCCATACTCAAAACTATTTTATCGGATGAAAACGAATGTGCAGTTTCCAACTGTATGGATAGTTTTCGTTGTAGATGTCCACTCTTTAGGTTTTGTCAAATGAATGCAAGGTAGCCCATGGCCCAGTACAGGAACCGACCCTTTTTTTCCATGCATGTTTAAAATTTTTTGTTTCTTCACATAGACCAATTTTTTCTCTTAATTTCGGAAACTAATCTTTTCCTTTCCACCAACATTTAGAGGACCGCCTGTCCTTTTCTACAGATATTTTAATGGTTCAGTTTGAAGAATTACCAAGTATAATTCTTTTCTAGCAGCTCCAAATAGTCAACAAGATGTGCCCTTATCATGTATACCCACAAAAAGCGTTTTAATGATTTGAAGAGGTTTTCATAGACAATATAGATACGGATATACACTTTTGAGTACATCTACGCCTCTTCGAGTCTTTAAATTAGCTAATTCTATATGCTACTATCCAAAGATTTCGCATCAATCAGATACGTTGATGACCCGCTTAAGAAGTATACAGGGCCCAACCCTTGAAAATGTATATTGTCAGTTTACCACTTGTGTAAATGAAAAATCGCAGCGCCCAGTAATAAATCACATCACCAACTCCCATAATTTGTTACAGATACCTCCCACAAAAAGTAGCAGTTTATCGGTCCCTCAAACCCCCAACTAATAACTCTTCACTGGACTCCCACTATCGGTATGTTACCTATTTATGCTTCTTTATTTATTCAAAAAATTTAATTGTTATCTAAAAGTAATCATGATCAACCAGGGGTTCGTGACCTCTTGTAATGGTGGCCGCAAAATAACAATTTTGATTTATATAATGTTGACCTGGCACGATTTGTTTTATTTTCCCTAATATGTTAAATAATTAAAACCGTTTTTTAAAATACCATACTAAATGCTATTTTCCATAATAAATGGAATTTCACGTCACTGCTATTCAAGATGGCTGTGCATGATGTCAGTGTTATCTTCTTTATCTATTTTCTTGCTCTTTTTGGGGGCTAATCTGGGGCAGCTGAGAAATTTACGTTTTATCTATTTACATGGATTTTTTTTAGGTGATGGAACAACAAGTAAAACAAGGAACAGTTAAAGCTCTCGGTGTATCAAATTTTAATGCTGGAACAACTTCAGCGACTGTATAACAATTGTGAAATAAAACCTGCGGTTTTACAAGTTGAATTACATGCGTATTTGCAACAGAAAGAATTAAGGGATGTTTGTAAACAACTCAATGTGGCAGTTACTGCGTTTTCACCGTTAGGAAGTCCTGGAGCAAACAATCACTTTAGTTCCAAGTATAACTACTCGTAAGTATTGTATTTGTAAAAAATAAAAGGAGCCGCTCCATTTAAAAGAGCTACTTTCCACTTTAAACTAAAACGAGTTTTAATAAAAACTCCATAAATGGTTTCATTCGTTTAACACCTAATAGTCCAAGCGGCAACCATCGTAAAAGGGTGGTGAACCAGAATAAGTACAACAATAGACTTTATTACTTTTTGGATATTAAACAAGTAATGAACCAACGGTCTAGCGATCTGCAACCTGTCCAATAGTTTTTTTTTAATTCTTTTGCTTATTTTTTTTTTAATTGATGTATAAGACATAAGTACAATGTTTACTATTCGAAGGAGTTTTGATCAGCAGACAGAGCTGTCGGTAATTGAATTAAAATAATTGAAAAATCGTATTCAATTGTTTCTCAGTAATTGGATTACTTTAATTCAATTACTTTTCGGAAAAGGTAATTGTATTTGGATTATCAATAGGATAATGTAAGCGTAATTGATTTTCACAAATCCCAAGTAATTCAATTACTTAGAAAATAATTTGATTACTTATAAAGTAATTAAATTACTTAGAAATTAATTCAATTACCTAATAAATAATTGAATTACTACGAAAAAATCAATTACCTTTCTTTATGGAAAAACTGCCGGAATTTTGGTCAGCCAGAAAGAGCTTCTTGAAACACGGCGGACCGCTTTAAATCCGGCGAACGCCGCCTCCGCGCCTATTTAGTATTTTCGATTGATACTTACCGCCACCGTTTTTATACTTTATTTTTTGTAAAAAAATCTGTTGATGTTTGGGGTAGGATAAAAGAAAGCAGTTTGAATAGCAGTATAAATATTTTATTTGTTTAGTGTATCGTGTTTAATATATGTGGTAATATAAATAGAGGAATTGCTAATATATTCAACTACTTTTAGTTTTAACAGATAATTAAATAACTTTTAACACACATCCTAGTAATTGGTAATAGTAATTTACTACTACTTAGAAGAGTAATTGGTAATTGTAATTGAATTACTTTTTAAAAGTAATTGCAACAGCTCCGTCAGTAGAATATAAGAATTTTAGTCTGGCACCCCTATCTTGACACAACTGGTTTGCAGACCACCCTCAAAATATTTATTGCAAAGATAAATTTTCTATATAAGGTATAAGAAAAAATTAAACGTCAAAATTTTTGTTTTTAATCCCTCTTTTGAATAGATTGGTCCGACACATTTATTCTTGACCAAAATTCTGCTATGCCACTGTTAAGAAAGTCGTTTGTTGCTACAACTTAAGCGCGAGTTTTTTTTTTGTTTTTAAAATAATTGGCATTTAATCATTATTATTTTGTCAAATATGTCATATTGTAAAGTTTCTGTTTTAAGTCATGAATATTAAATCTATACTAATTAATTTTTACATTGAATAAAAAAATGCTTTATATGTAATGAAACTGATAACAAAGAGAAAATATTACTCTTTACTGCTGATCCATTGAAAACTTTTATTTATTGAAATAAAAAAATAATCATTCTAAATACGGTGATTTATTATTAATACCTGGATTACAAATTTCTGGAGGTTACTATTTGAAATGTAATCGCAATTAAATTGCTGTAAAAAAATCATCGAGTGGCAATTTAATCAATCTTTATACAAATAATGATAAATTTGTTAATGTAAGTATATAAATTATGTCTTGATAGTTTGTAATGATCAGAATAATTGTAAAACTGAGTTTTTAATTGTATTTTCTGAAACTTTTCTGTTTGTTAATTAATAATTAAACAACAAATGTATTTAAGGTACTATTATCTATTAGGAGCTCAAAAAGACACATTATTATTTTTTTTCTACACTTTATTGTAGAATACAAAAAACATATTTTTTTTAAATTTCCAAACCATGCGCACCTTGGCGGATGGTTAAAATCTCTGGAACGGCAGGTTTGAAACAAAAAAATCAAAATGGGTTTTAAAAAGGAAGCCGTATTACACAAGAATCGACCAGAAAATTTGGAAAATTAAAAAAAAAAAAAATGGCGGATTTTGAAAAAAAGTTCAAAAATCGACCTTTTTTTTCGATATTTTTTTGTTATATTTTTTTCATTATTACATTGTGGTCGATACTTGTAAAGGAAGCTTAAACAAACAACATGCCTTAAGATATATTTAAATCGAACAAGTAGATTCGGAGATAAACTGTCCGCCAGTTGAAAAAAAGTGATTTCGAAAACGCGTTGCCGAGCGAGCGGCAGCTGCGTAGAACAACAGAGCCGAGAGCGCGCGCTCACTAAAGTTGATGTATCTCGTTTAGGGTTGTAATGGAACTCCGCCTCCGTTACTGCGGAACTTCCGCAAAGAATCGACCTCCTCCTCCGCAAAATTTATGCGGAGTTTTAACGGAGGTTTATTTACGATAACATACAATGCGTAAGGAGCGACGCTGGGCGACGCGGCCGCTCGGCTGCCCCTTCTCAATTTTGATTACTAGTTTATTTATGAAAGTGTACCATGTACATGTATGAATGTTATGTACCCTTTTAAAATAAATATTTTTGACTTTAATAAATCACGAATTTCCTATTTTTCCACTTCAAATTTTACCTCCGCCTCCGTTAACCTCCGCATCCGCGGAGGCGAACCTCTTCTCCTCCGCATCCGCCTCCGCTAAGAAGGCCTCCGTTACAACCCTGATCTCGTTTTTAGTTTTGATTTTTGTATAATATTTTAGGAAGTTATTTTTTAAAAGTCTAAAAATCGAAATCCGCAAAAAAATAAAGATTGATTTTGTCAAAATTCTAATAGGTAATAGTAGGTACCTTAACTAATTTTAATTTAATATTTTTTATTTATTCTATTGTATTTTTAAGGACTTATGCTTTTTGCTTCTTTTGATTAAATTAATCTGTCACACAATAAGGAATGATTATTAAATAATTAAAAAATTCGATAATTATTAGAGTAAACAAAAAAACTCGTGCTAAACGAGTAGCAACAAAGGCTTTTCTTAATCGTGGTCTGACAGAATTTTGCTCAAGAATTAATGTGCCAGACCAATTCTATTCAAAAGAGGGATAAAAAACAAAAACGTTTACGTTTAATTTTTTCTTATACCTTACATAGAAAATTTATCATTGCAAGAATAAGGGTGCCAGACTTAAATTTTTATATTTTATTGATCCAAACTCCTTCGAATAGTAAAACATTGTACTTATGTCTTATCATTAATTTTGCAAAAAATAAGGAAAAAAATATTTAAACAACAAAAAAACAATTCGACAAGTTACAGATCGCCAGACCGTTGGTTCATTGCTTGTCTAATATCCAAAAAGTAATAAAGTCCATTTTTGGACCTATTCTGGTTCACCACCCTTTTACGACGGTCGTCGCTTGGACTATAAAATGTTTTGGGGAGCTCTCTTGATATATCTACTTTTTTTGTAGGCTAGATGACTTTCCGGACATCCTTGGCCACCCAGTAGTACAAGAAATAGCACAAAGGTATAATCGAAGTCCAGGACAAATTTTACTGAAACACTTAGTACAACAAGATGTAATTGTGATTCCAAAAAGTGGAAACCCTGACCGAATTAAATCCAATATAAGTTTATTCGATTTTGAGATATCAAAAGAAGATTTGGAAAAACTTGATGCACTTGACAGAGGAGAAAATGGAAGAATATTTGACTTTTATTTCTTTAAAGGTGTTGAAAATCATCCAGAGTACCCATTTAAAAAGAAAGAAATAAAATAGTGTTACTTGAATTTAAATTGACAATAAAATTATCGTTTCACAAATACACTCACAATTTTTATAAAATTTCAAAAATAGTTACCTTGATGATGTAACATCAAAACTGTAGAAATCTGCATTATTTTCATTTTAACAAGCTAGTAGATTTCTTTAAAGATACACCTATTTAATGTTACATTTTAAATTGTTCAAAGTTTTGGATAGTATACTTTATTAAAAATGTTGACAAAAAGATTAATAAATATTATTTTACAAAATTTTATTTTATTTTCTATCAACCAAAAGATAATAAGGGATTCAAGTGCAAATATGTAACCAAAAAATGTGTTTTGGTAAACATGGCAAGTTTCGTTAATCGTTACTAGCGAAAGTCTTAAAAGGAATAATTAACAAGTAGGTAAAGAAATGTCGAGGTGATAATACCACACTCCTTAACCATGCCAACTGACAAAATTGCATCTATGAAAAATAATCTGTAAATATTTTGTATAATTTGTTTTGTGTAATTATATATTCTTTTAGTGATTTTTCACATTTTCCTTTTAAAAACCCTGGTAACGTACGCCTATGACTAACACAATCTGTTAAAAAACTCCCTTGCATTTCAAATTCAAATATAAAACGCTAGTGCCAAATCAACTTGATTATTTAAATACCGCGTGCCATCATAAGGCATCAAACAATATCTCCAAGAGGCTTATTTTACCATGCCGGCGCAGGCAGGACTGACACATTTTATTCAGCGAATCTAGCGAATATTTAAAATTAAAATTTACTAAAGATTAATTAACCCAATTGTACAGAATTTTTCCTTATAATTTGGCATGCTTTTAAAGGTATTATTTAAAGAAATACCAAGGGGTGCATTATACAAAAGTTTTAGAATTTTTTATGAAGATTGTAGATATGACATTTAAAAAAACAACTAATGATCGGATAATATAAAAATCGGGAATATTTTTTTAATGGAACACCCACCCTGTATTTTATTAAAAATATAAAATATTCACGTTTTCCCCTTTTCAAAAATATATAATATGTTTATGTTTAGATAATCAGTTTTATAACAATTTGACTTTAAATTTTCATTTTATATGCCATGGAGGGGTATCCTTAGGTCTATAAGCCGTGAAACCAAACAGAACTTCTGTCGTCATCCTTGGCCAAGGGATCCAACATAGAATTTCTGTTTGTTTTTCACGGTTCACTAGACCTAAGGAGGAGTGCTCAATTGCATGTGAAATGTAGATTTAAAGTCAAATTGTTACAGAACTGCTTATCCAATTTTCATATTTTTAATATAATACAGGGTGTTTCATTTAAAATATTCCCGATTTTTCCATTTTCCTATGTCACGAAAAACAAAAATCAACTTTACTTATAAAATATAATATAAAAATTATTATACTCTCTCAACAACGAAAAAAAAAGTAATATTTTTTACCTCCATTGATTTTAGCATCTGTAAATCTGTAAATCTCGATCAAACTTGATCCACTTCTTAATGTCCTTTAAACAATCATTGGCAAATAATATTAATGAGACATTTTTATTCAAAAAAATGTTTTATGGACGTCAGTTTTAATGCTTTTTTGGCATTTTACGTTCGAACGGGCAAACACAGCATTTGTTTTGCAAAATTAGAGATGTTTATTATTTGAATTTCCATCGTTATCCCTTAAGAAGCTAATCATATGCCAGGAATTTTTTGATAAACTACTTGCATAGCTGCATGAATCAGCAAGCATGCTTATTAGGGTCCAGTTTTATATACCTGTATTCATTTTCGGATCATAACATAAGATAAAAATTTACTTTATTGTCAAATAAAAGTCAAGTCAAAGCATGGGTCCGATACCCCTTGGTTGGGTTGGTATTTTTACCATGAAAACACCTTCTTAAGAGAAAAATTTCACTAAGTTATCACACCTTTGCACGCGTTAGTTTTTCGAATAAAATGATTTATTTTATTTTCAAAAAAAAAAAATTTTTTTTTAGACAAATTTTTTGTGCTCTTTTTTGCAAACGTTAGATACCCCAACAACGTATTAAATAATTCGTTGCAGTGATTTATATATTAACATATCCCAAATTAAAAAAAATTAAAAATTAAAATGTCACGTATTTTAAGAGACACTATCATATTTTTTTTTATAAATTACCCTTACTACGCTTTACAACCTATATTTTTTTTTCAAAATTTTTCCTACGTTATAACAGTGTTAAAATAATAAAAAAAAAAAAAAAAAAAAAAAAAAAAAAAAAAAAAAAAAAAAAAAAAAAAAAAAAAAAAAAAAAAAAAAAAAAAAAAAAAAAAAAAAATATTTTTATATTACCATCCATATAGGCAAGGGGAGTAGGAAGAGAGGAAGGGGAAAGCAATCGATTTATTTATTTTTTTTTTTTCAGATGTCATACTAATATTCTAATTTTTTTAGATAGCATTAATAATAATAATAATTGTATTACTTGCTTACCTACTTTAATATTAGTATGACAGCACAAAAAATAATAATAAATCAAATAAAAGAAATTTCCAGATCAGCATTTTTTTCTTAAAGGACCTACTTTGCTTTCCCCTCCCTCTCTTCCGATTCCTCCTGCCTTATATGCACAGTAATATTATTTTTTTAAAACTGTTCTACCCTAGGAAAAATGTTTAAAAAAATATATGTTGTATATAGCATTTATATATAAAAAAAAACGTGATAATGTCTTTTAAAATACGTGACATTTTAATTTTTGAAAATTTTTAATTTGCGATATTTCAATATATAAATACACTACTACAAAGACTTAAAAGTGTCTGGTTTAATACTTCTTTGGCGTATTTAACATTTGCAAAATTATGCCATAGGAGAAGTTTTTTTTCGAAAAATCAATTAATTGTTTTATTTGAAAAACTAACGCGTGCAGAGGTGTGATCACTTAGATAATTTTTTTCTCTTAAGAAGGTCTTCTACCCACTCAACGACAAATGAATCGACTCTTACTCATTTTAATTAACGAATGTCATGTTGCTCCGTTGCTCAAACATTATCGCGTCTTTTTGCTCTGCACCCGCCCTGACATCATCTTTTAAAATAAGATCGGGTGTAAAAATCAATTTTTGATTTGAAAGATGGGCTTCAAAATAATAAATTATTAAGAGACCTTTCGAGCTTGAATTTTAAATATTCCTTAATTAAACTTAAAATTATAATATTTTTTTTTCTAAAATAAAACACAGGTTAGTAAAATTTTACCATCCGACCTTATATTTTTCATTAGAAAAAGAAAACTCTGATAAAAATGATACAAACAGATTTATTATAAAAATACCTGCCTAACTTAGAAGACATTTTAAAAATTAACTTATTAAAAAGACAAAGATAAATAACATTAAGTAATGAAGCTAAAAGATTTGCGACTTAGCATCTTAACATGTTTCATGTTTGACAATTAAACGATAGATTAACTCTTAGTTGTCAAACCAATATTGACAATTGAAATTTATGCTTAGTAATTAGTATACTCCTTTAATGTTATACAACAGCCCAAAATGACACCTTAAGTGTTCCTTTTACCTTTTATATTGATTGCAGACATTCTGTAGAACCTTTCTTGACAGTTCAAGAACAGTTCAGAATTTTTTACGAGTTAACATTAATACGCTAATTACAAGGTACAGAAATTCTGTCAAGTAAGACAGAAATTAATGAGTTCTGAGTTTTGTACTGTTTTAGAGCCGTTTTACACATACAAGAATTTTAATTAAATATATCATCAATATAAATTATCATTAGTACATTATTTCTAGAATTCAGGTGTTGCTCATGTAGTAAATTAGTTTAACATAATCGGGAAAGTTCGAAACTTAATGACAAAAAAGTTTTTGTGTTCTCTAAATTATGTCAGATATAGCTCAATAACAGAAGTTGCCGCCCGAGGCCAACTAGCGCGGCATCCTAAGCCTGGATCAACCAATCTCATTGGTTCGACTACAACAGTGTTTGCATTGGCGTGCCCACCGATTAAGTATCCACTTTTCGTGGCAACGATCATAAACACGCCGCCCACGGCAGCCAACCCTAATGAAATTCCTGACACTGATTATGTTGTGTAAAAATAGCACATATTTAATATTTTTAATGCGAAAGTTCCAGTAAGAATTATAATTCTTTTTTAATATGTACCCAGGTCACACCGAAAATTTCTGCAAACTAATATAGTCAAGGCACCTATGACACGAAGTTTATTAAAAAGCATGTAAATCTACGTCTATGGTAAATATTTTTAAAAATTTATTACTTTATTATCGCCTCATATCTATGAACAACAATAAAAATACCAGTTAGTTGTGAATTAACGTTGTCACTTTAAAATTACTGCTTTGTTATTATTAAAAAGGCTACCGCGGCTCATTGTCCCAACGGAACCGCAGCTGACGTTCACGAAGCTTTATAATACAACCCTCTGATGCATTCTACCAATTTTCGCTTGAGAGAAAATTGGTCCTGTAAATCTGTTACTGGCTCCTGGACCAGTATGATATGATTTTAAAAGTGGTCCGTGTCCAAAGCAGTGCACTGAAAGACTTCGGGCTGCTTTTGGCGATGAAGCCTCGAATTCAAGGAGTGTATATAACTGGTTCAACGAATTTAGGTTTGAACAAGTTTCTTTAAATGACGAATTGCGTGAGGGGCTGCCAATTTCTGCTGTCACTAAATAAAACATAGCTACTCTTCTAAAAATTATAGAAGACAATCATGGAACATATCAAATTATTCAGGGTACTTTGGGAATTGAAATGACTGCAATTAACAAGATCTTGCACTATTATCTTGAAGTTAGAAAAGTTTATTGCTTTGGCCAATCACAATGGTTTCATTGGAAGATCAACGCAGGGTTAATGCTCTTTGGTACACTACAATTTGTTTGCCTCAAGTGCTGGAAAAAGTTCGATTAATTGCGCCAAGAAGCAACATAGTTTTGCCACGACAATAGCAATCAATGACCTACGGCGTTGCAAACAAATATTCGATTTTTAGAGCAGTTGAAGGTAAAATTATTGAAACATCTAGCTTACAGCCCCGACCTATCACCATGTGCCTTTTTTTGTTCCCAAAATTTAAAGATAAAATGCGTGTTCGCGTTTTCAAACAAATGAGCTGTTTCTGCGTTTAAAACTTGTTTGAAGTGACCCAGGAACGTTTTATCGAATGAATAAATGTTCTGAGTCAAAAGACAAATCTTTTAAAAAACAATAAAGAAATTTTTTCTCACAAATAAATTGTGGTTCATATAGTTAGCAGAAATGTTCGGTGCGACTTACGTAATACACAAAAAATTATTGGGTTAATTTTAGGCACGATTATGGCAATACTTTCAAATTAATTCTCATAATATGTGTAAAAGGAAGTCGCCCGTCCTATTGCAATAATTAATAATTGACTAAAGTAATTTAAGTAAAACTCTTTTTATGGGACACTAGATCGCAAGAATATAGCCTAAATTACTCCATTTACTGTTAATTTGCTGGATTACTTTTCTGTTCTTAACTAATACGGTACAACATACGTCTTTGCATCCTATGTTGTATTGACCCCTACGAATCATAGCCTGGATTACTTTTAAGATTGGCCTTTCTGCATACCCTTGTTGTACAAAATCCTGTATAATATTTTGCTGAGAAACTTGGGTACCGATGGCGAAACGGCGCTTCAGTTGTTTTTCTATGCGGCCCAGCAATTCCTGTTCTCCTTCTGTAGTAAAGCCTTCAGCACCTAGGCAAAAAAAAGAAGTTTTTAATTTTAATAATAACATTAATTTTTTTTTTTTGTAGCTTAGACACTTTCTAATTATGTGAAATGTCCTACGAGAATCTTAGATCTTATTCAGCAAAGACATATATAAGAATACATCCACTTTAATTTACATTTAATCTGTTCAACCAGTCTCTGCAATTGTTTTCCAATATAGAAATTGCCAACACTGGTTTGACTCTAACAACAGTGCACTATCCACATAACTTCTTGAGACAGAACGAATCGAAGTATCATTTGAAGGGTGGATGTACACCAATGTCGTCAAATGTAGTCTTTCGCCAAAGAAAGTTACGGCTGGCGAACCTAATCCGCCTATTAAATTTTGATTACTTTAACATTACGAAAATTAAACTGTAAAGCTTTTTTTACATAAATAACTCTTTACTTGTTTACATACACAAAACAATAATAATAATAATTAATTTCAAACCTTTTTTTAATGAGAAATTAATGTTAATTAAATTTAAAAATTTTTTTTAAAACTCATAAAACTTGTTTTAAAGGGTGTCCATTGACTGTTGGCCTACCTAACCGTAAATAAAATTTATATCTTTGGTTCTAAATAGTTTCTATAAGTTTACATTCACCTTATAGATTTTTTGAACATAATATTTTTTGGTTTTGTTTTATAAACCTTTTTTTTTAAGGGTACCCCCACAAGAAAAATCTGGTGTGGTTAGATCTGGAGACCTTGCTGGCATTCTATTGTTTCCACACAACAAGTTCTTTCTGAAAGAATTGCAAATATCTCTCTCCGGTAAGGTTTCCCCACGTTTCTGTACCACGGACAATGCTGTAAAAAATATTTTCCGGGACCAATTTAGAACATTTTTTTTAGAATTTTACCGTAAAAAAGGGTAAATTATTTTTTTGTTAAATTTAATTCCCTTGGTCACAAATTTTTTAAACCTTTTTTTTTCAGAATGTTTCCCAAAGGGTTTCACAAAAAATCTGCAGGAATTAAAAAAATAATATTTTTTTTAAATAAATTGGCCAACACTTAAAGCTCATAATTCAAAGAACAAAAAATTCCTTTCGTAACATTAAAAGTTAACTTAAATTTTTTAAAGCTTTTATTTGGAAAATTTTTTTGAACATATTAAATTTTTTAACAAACAATCTATTTTAAGAACCTTAACTTTCCAAATTTGTTTTAAAACTTTGTATAATTTTTAACTGCGGGTTTAAGTTTGTTTCCCATAAAAAATCTTAAAGGTAAATTAAATAAATTTATAAAAAACGTTTTTCTTTTAAAAAAATTTTTTTCGGTAACAAATACAACAGCATATTTATCTACATTGCATGTAGAAATATACATTTTTTGGTTAACATAACAATTTATAAATTAAAAAAGTTGGAAGTTTTGCATTCGGGTCCAACTCGTCAGACTGCAGAAAAGCCCTTTTACATGCCCTACTCCCCACTATTACTTGCTGTACATGCTATAAATAGAATACTAGGAATGTTAATAAGTTTTAGATCTTTTGGACTTCTTTGATTTTTTTGAGCACGTTTAAAACTGTACCAAAAGAAGGTTATTTTAGTGAGTTAGTTAGTAGATAATTATTTTAGTATTATATTTATCTATACTTGTAACCTTGTAAATGTCCAATACGTAAATAAATAAATAAATAAAAAATTTTTTAAAAAAAAATCTCTTTTCTGAAACTTCTTCTTTCAGCAATGTTTCCAAAGGGGTTTTCAAAAAAAACTAACAGGAAATTAATATTTTAAATAAATAATTTAAAAGGATCATATTGTCCCAACCTTTTTTTTCATAAAAAGCTCCAACATTCTAGTAGATACCTAATTTTCCGAATAACGATTAAAGCTAAATTAAGGGTTAAATATTTTAACATGCTTTTATATATTTTTAAAAACCTTTTTTTAAAATTAGGTTTTTATTATTTTAATTCCTAAAGACAATTCTTTTTAAATATTTAAAATATAATTTTTTATAAGTAAATTTAGCTTATAAAACCCCCTTCCCCTTAATTAAAGAAAATGGAAAAAGGTTTAAAAACCCCGTCCCCGGTATGAAAAATATGTTTTATACTTGAAATTCACAATTCCCGGGGAATAATAAAGCTTCCCAATTGTTCCCAACTTGTTAATTTCCGTTGTATAGAGTTCTTAGACTTGTGCTCTACTTCCTTTTCATGCTGGCTCGCACCAGATCTTTAAATGGAAAACGAGCATTATTCCCAAATTTAAAAAAAAAATACATATTTTATACAAAAGTTTAAGAAAATTTTAATCAAAAAAGCGAGTAGATTCAGAAAATTCAAATATAGCTAAATCTAATCCAATTTTGACGTTTTTGACAATCTAATTAACCCATTAAGTACTAGCGTTCCATATATGGGCAAATCAATCATAAAATGGTTAAAAGTAAGAGGTATTGCAAAAAACTTCGTAGGTCGATATTTTCAGGTTGCTGAATATTTGGTAACGTGTCATATCAGTTTAAACATCCAGTAAACGAAAAAGTTCTTTAAAAAATTTTTTGCTCTGTTCAGCTATCTGGTGCATACACGAAAAGGCGAGTCGAGATGTGGACATATTTTTATAAGTTTAGGAATATCTAGACTAAAACTAATACTATATTAATAAATTTTAATTACTTTTTTTTTGAGTTTCATTTTAAAAAATCATTTATTATGCCTTTGTTTTCTTATTTTCGCATTTTTTTTGCCGTTCCTTATATGGAAGGGTCTCTTAATACTAAAAATTGGGTTTTTTTTTAGGTTAATGGTGCAGCAGGTTGCTGATAGTTTGAAACTAAAAAGTTTTGGCTGGAAATGGATACTAACGAGCATGTGCATCAGTCTACATTGAACCCTCGGAAAACAGAATGTTATCAGACGAAGATTCCGCAGATGAAGATTCAGGTGGCCTAATTGATAATCTACCCCGGGAAAAAAAATATAAAAATGAAAAATAGAAGGAATAAAGTTAAAACTTTTTTTTTAAAATGATATTAACAAAAATTTGTTTTTTAAAAAAGAAAATTTTTTAAGTTTCCAAGGAATAAAACCAATTTCCTAAAAAAAAAATTGGGAAAACACGGACCCTTCTAACCTTTTAAAAAGGGGCCCGCGAAAAGAAACTTCCTTAATTTTTTTTCAAAAAACAGGGGAAAGTTGACCATCAAAAAATTTAAATTTAAAAAATCAAAACCCCCTTTTAAAAAACTTAGACTCTTGGGTTTGAGAAAAAACTTTTGGGGAAATCCCCCCAACAACAAACCCAATTTCCCCCAAAAAAACCTAAAGGGCCCCGTTCCCAAAAGGGGGAAGAAATTTTTTTGGTTTTTTTTCCAAAAAATAAAAACTTGTTTTTAAATTTAATTTTAAAAAAAATTTTCAATTTTTTTAAAAAAATTTTTTAAATTTGTTTTTCCAACCCTAAAAATTTCCCTTTGGAACCCCCATTTGGAAAAAAAGTCTTGAAATTTTTCCTAAAAATTTTTTTTAATGATAAAAAAAATAAAATTTTTTTAATACGAAAAAAAAAAATCACCCCCAATGGGTTAAATGAATAGAAGAAATTTTGCTTAAAAAAAATTTAAAACAAAAAATATTTATTTAAAATATTTATATTTAAATTTATTTAAATTTTAAAAAAAAAATTTTTTTTTAAAAAGGGAAAAAAAAAATTTTTTCCAAAAACCCCAAAAAAATTTTAATTTTTTAAAAAATTTACGAAATAATCTGTCTCTTTGACAACAGTTTTTGCAAAAAAAATGTAAATTTAAAAATTCAGGTTTAGCCCCGCTACCCTTTAGCCAGGTCTCCATTTTTGTGATTAGAAAAAACCATTGCACAACTTTTCATAGTGCCTCAAATACCCACTCTAAAAGGTCTATCAGCTCTGAGACCATTATTATTTTTATAATCTCTTATCTTGCATGCGATGAATTTCTGCTTATTTTTTTGTTGCCGTATTAAGTCTATTTATACTATGCCCTTAATATAAATTTCAGATTGAACATTTAAAAGGATGTTAATTTTGGCTAGTTCTGGTTAGTTCTAGTTAATTCTAGTTACTTTTACACATAATACAATCAATAATACTTTAATTATTGACTCCTCAAATAGAGATTTCCAACAGTTTTTATATTCGTAACGACCCTTTTTACCGAGGATTTGTGCCAAAATAGGTAATAAAAAAAGGGCCAAAAAAAAAGTCATAAAAAAAACCCCCCCAAACTCCGTGCCCAGATAGGAAAACCCCCCCTTTAAAATACAGGAAAAAAAATTCTTTGCTCAATTACTTTACATACTCTTTAAGGCTTGCGGCGCGATACATATCTTTCTTAAAGTTGTTTTTTCACACTCATCAAATGCATTTTGGCACTCTACAACTCAACTTTAAAGCTTGACTGATTCATTGAGCTCAACTACTGCAGTGACGTGTTGGTACGCTTTCTCTCTTGGAACACCTGCATAATGGTCCGACTTGAGAAAGGAAAGAAGATTTTTTACCAAGACAAAGTCTTGTTGCCGCAAAATAAAATATTTTTATTTTCAAGACCATTATTTTAAATTTCACTTTTTTTTTAACCCATCCAACATTTACTTTTAAATATTGACATGTTAAATTCATAGCAAAGTTGTACATTGTTGTAATTATATGACCACCCTATCCATAACTTCCACAGACTTGGGAGATCCAGGGGTGGCACCAATTACTTCTGTATAATGTACTTTAATGCACTTCTGCTGCACATTAGGAGTTTAAATGACAAAGCTTTTAAAAACACAATAAAAAAAAATTTCCCCTTTTAAAAATTTTTTTTTTTTCCCTTAAAGAATTTCGGGGACTGGCTTTGTTTTTGAGTGCTAACTGTTTTTTTAAAGCGAAAGATACCAGGACCCCATGCTAAATTTTTTTAAAATAATTGTTTTAGTTTTTTTTAAATTTTAATGATTGTATATGACTGTGTTTTATTGTATGTAACTGCTTTCTTTCTTTTTCAGTTAATCTTTAAGTAATCAATATATTTTGTAGATTGTTTATTTAATTTGTTTTTAAAATGTAATAATTTATTCATTTCTTATTTCATGTAAATTGACTTGTAAAACCACTTATGTATAAATAAATAAATATAGACGAACCTATTTTTTGGCATATAGTATATAAGATTTACTAAAATTCTATTAAAATAATTATGGCTTATTAAAAGTCGTTTTAGTTGGACCACCCTGTATGGATTGTGATTAATTTAACTTACCGCATCATTACGTATCTCCTCTTTAATTTTTCAGCAGCATCTTTACTAAGTCTAGGCCCACATCTTGTTCTGCAATAATTAATGAACTTCTTCAAGAATTCTAGAGATAACTCTCCTTCTTTTGGTTCTTGTGTTATTTGTCCAGCATTCATGTGAATGCTCATAATGTGTTTAGCTAAAGTCTAAAAAAATGTAACATATTTCATAAATATTTTGTCTGCTTACAAATTATGACATATTTTTTTAAATTTCAAGTAAAGTTAGATCCCTAATTCCAATAAATATACTTACGACATCTCTGTTTTGATCATGTTCATCTTTGACAATAAATATCATATCAAATCTTGAAAGAATTGTGGGCAAAAAATCTATATTATCATCCCCCTAAAAACAAATAAAATACAATTTTCATCTAATGGAATGTTTTTCTTGAAGAAATTCTTAATTTGATTGTTTACCTTTAAAAAGAAAACTGTCTAAAATCATATAAATTGATAAATAAAAATATAAATCAATACTATAATGCTGATAAGTTGTAACCTACCTTAACAAAATTTTACATGAGACACAAATAACTACAATGTTTTTCTGGGTTATGACTAACCAGCATTATGACATCTAAATGTTACCTTGGTTTCATCCCATCTTCCATAAATACTGTTAGCAGCTGCAAACACAGAACATCTCGAATTTAAAGTTGTTGTTATACCAGCTTTAGCGATGGAAATGGTTTGTTGTTCCATAGCTTCGTGAATAGCAACCCTATCGTCTTCCCTCATCTTATCAAATTCATCAATACACACAACTCCTCCATCCGCCAACACCATAGCTCCCCTTCCATAATGAAATTTCTAGATGCAGGATCTCTCATAACGGACGCTGTAAGACCAGCTGCTGAACTTCCCTTGCCTGATGTGTATACAGCTATGGGCGCAACTCTTTCGACGAATTTTAGTAACTGGGATTTAGCAGTACCAGGGTCTCCAAGAAGTAAAACGTTAATATCCCCTCTCCTGGCTAGACCATCCGGTAGTCTCTTACGTGAACCTAAAATAAAACATTTTAAACATATAATTCATTTTAAACTAAGCTTACACAAATCCTAACTTTTATAATATTGTATACACATATTTTTTTTAATTACAACTGGTTTTCTCAGTTTATTTAGGTTAATTTAATCAAAACAAAGATCCACAAAAAAAAGTGGTGTGTGCTGGGTGTCGGACCAAGATTGTCTGGCGTATTAAATGCAGGATTGTCAGATCATGAAGCTGTTTTGTGTACAGTGCAAGTATGGAAAAAAGAGTTCAGAGTTGCGAAGCGTCGTGGAAGATTCTTTACCATGGCAGATTATAACAGGTTTTCTCAACTGTGCGCGGAGATGAATTAGAATCAAATTTCCATTGGCACTGATCCTTTGAGCCACTTTCATAAACACAAACTTTTAATATTGCTTTTCCTCTTAAGTATGTTAGGAAGAGAAACAAAAAACCATGGTTTACACAGGCACTGAAGATATCAGCGAGAAATATGCGTTCCTTGCATACAATTAGGAAATTTGCCACGGATGTTAAATCTGCATTAAAATATTGCATTTAAA
Organism: Listronotus oregonensis; assembly: GCA_019359885.1. Classification (NCBI taxonomy): domain Eukaryota; kingdom Metazoa; phylum Arthropoda; class Insecta; order Coleoptera; family Curculionidae; genus Listronotus; species Listronotus oregonensis. Next base: position 51,062 of record JAHBCN010002242.1, read on the forward strand.
CTTATTAATGTTTAAGATTCAAGCCTTTAAATTTGGTGGCCTTTTTTAACTTAATTTTAATACTGTATTTATTACATTAAAACCCATAAAAATTGCCCATCAAGTGACACAGGTGAAAAAAGGACAGATATAGTTTTTTTTATGTGCCCAGCATATCGAGAGAATTGAACTGACTTGTTTTGAGACAGACGTTAAAAGATTTTGATTCGATGTGGTCGTGAATCTATAATTTTCCTTTTAAACTTTCAAAATTTACAGTCTCTTCAGACTAAGAAAGTAAATATATGTTAAGTGTCGTGTCATAAGACATCTAGATGGTTTAGTATCGCCGCAATCCTGAAAAGCAGCAAAAGGGGCCCCTAACACCAGCGAAACAGTCAGCAGAGGTGAGTGCCACTTTTAAGCTTTTTTATGGGTCGGTATAATATTTTCATAATTTCATAATTATATTTGTTTATAATTTTATTATTAAAAATACAGTCCATTTTTTCGTATTATTAATAGTGAAGGCCACCTTGCGCCATCATTTATTGGTCCTTCGAGCCGGAACACACGCTGTCAGCATTTTTTGTCGATTTAAAATTCTCAAAAAAAATTAATCTCTACGGAGAGTAGTTTGATCACTTAGAGTAGTTTACTTGGATCAGGTCGGGTAGTACCACACGGGAAGTACGCGCGGATATCGATTTTCTCGCGACGACTCAGGTTTGCAGCGTTCACAGTAGCAGTGGATAAAGTTCGTAAAGGCCTACTAAGGTTTATAGGCAGTGAATAATTACAATAAAAATCTTAATTAATATTAAAAATTTACGGTTCTCTTTATTGTAATATTTATTTATGAATTTTTTTTATTTTATTAGTTTCTGTGTGACCTAAATATTTAAATTGGTAATTTCTTTATAAATTTTAGGTATTTAAACACAAAGGCAAACTTATATTAAAGGTTTGGTATCTCTTGTTAATTAAAAATTTATTTAAAACTTTAGAATCATGAGTAGCGAAAAATTTAATAGGACAGTAATGAAAAGAACTTTAGCTCTTAAGAGATTAGAAGAATCTTATAATATTGGTTTAACAGCAAGAACTGATGATTCTAAAAAAGTTAATTTTTTAGTTCGGGCTGACGAAGTCGATCAGATGTATGACGACTTTAGCAAAGCTCATAATTCTATTATAATGCTCTTATCAAATGATGATGAGTTTCAAGATCACGATAAAATTAGAAAACAGGGTGATACATTTTATTATGCTATTAAAACAATTAAAAAAGATATGTATCTTGCAGATGCTCCTGCTAGTTCTTTAAATATTTCTTCTTCAGATACCTCATTAAAAATTGATACTCGTTTACCTAAAATGAGTATTCCAGTATTTGAGGGTAATGTTAAATTATGGCCGACATTTATCGATTTATACAAAAGTTTAATTCATAATAATAGTACTATAAATGACGTACAAAAATTTCAATATTTACATACCTTTTTAAAGGGAGAACCTTTAAATTTAATTAAAGGAATTCCTATTACTGAAAATAATTACTTAATTGCCTATGAAACTTTAAGCAAGAGATACCAAAACAAACGTTTTGCAGCCACTTCCCACTATAATGAGATGTTTAACGCTCCAAGCATTCAAAAGCCTTCAGCAAAAGAACTTCGATTTTTGCTTGATACCTTTTTAGAAAATATTGCAGCCTTAAAAGCGTTAAAGTTTGAGGTCGAGTATTGGGATTTTTTATTATTTAATATGTTACTACCTAAATTGGATACCACTACTCGCACCGAGTTTGAAAAGGAGCACAGAGAAATTGAACTTCCAACTTTTAAAAATTTAATTGGATTCTTAGAATCATATTGCAAGGCTTTAGAATCGGTGCAATTAATGGTACCTGTTTCTAAATTTACTCCTCCAAAACCCATTCAAAATAATTTTAATAATAAGAAAAGGGTTTTTCTTCTTCCTCCTCTTTCATGACAGTCCAAGATGACAACACACATGTCTCTAAAAAATGCATCCTATGTACAGGATCACACATCTTATGCAGGTGTCAAACCTTTTTATCCAAAACTCCCCAGGAGAGATTCACATTGGTGAGGCAACATAACTATTAAAGCGCCAAAGTACTACGAATTGCAAAATATGCAAGTTTCCTCACCATACTCTACTTCATTTCAATCGAAATAATACAGCAAGTATTGTTTCCCCAAGTAATACCGACCCCTCGTCGGTATCTACACAATCAAAACCAGAAACCTTAATTTCAAATGAACAAGGTTCTTCTCCAAACGCTCCAGCATCAGTAGTCACTACTCAGTCTCCTCTTGTAGGTTCTAGTTTGCTTGTTCCTCAACAAACAACTGTTCTGCTTTCTACCGTAGAGGCAGAGGTAAGAGACGCCCGTGGTGGTTTTCAGACTGTCCGTATTTTATTAGATACGGGTAGTATGGCCAATTTTATTTCCGAAAAGTGTGCAAATAGGTTAGGTTTACCTTGTAAAAAATTTAGTATGTCCATAGAAGGTCTTAACAGCATGTCTTCTGCTTGTAACCGGGGCATAACAGAGTGTTTCATTAAGCCATGTGGAAAAACTCATCCTGATTTCCAGTTTGAAGCTATTATTTTACCCAAAGTGTGTTCTGAGCAACCAAAAATGGTTATTCAAACTTCAGATTGGACTCACATTAAAAATTTACCCCTAGCAGATACTAAATTTTGCATACCAGGGCCAATTGATATTCTGATTGGGGCGGAGTTAGTGCCATATATTTTATGTTCAGGCCGTATGGTTGGCCAACCAGATCAACCTGTCGCAATCGAAACGGTTTTTGGTTGGATTTTACAAGGCAGAGCATCAGCTGTCACTTTTCCTAATTTCTCAATAAATCTTCATATATCTACCGAGCCGACGCTCGACACTACCCTTCAAAAATTTTGGGAAGTAGAAAATATTTCTAAGCCTTTATCAAGAGATCCTAGTGAGCTTAAATGTGAAAGCTTCTTTAAAGAAACCACATATCGCGAGCCATCTGGACGTTTTGTGGTCTCCCTGCCTTTTAAACAAGGTCAACCCCAACTAGGTAACTCTTATTTACAAGCCTTAAAACGTTTTTCTATGTTAGAAAGGCGTTTACTTAAAAATCCTGAATTAAAACTCGCATATTTAGAGTTTATGAAGGATTATTTACAGTCTGGTCACATGACTTTGCTTGATACTTCTCAGTATTGTTCCTCTTCGGCCTACTATATTCCTCATTTTTGTATTTCAAAGGGCCCAAAAATTCGGGTTGTTTTTGATGCATCCTGCGCAACTTCAACAGGCGTATCCCTTAATGATACACTTCTTACAGGCCCGAAATTACAAAAGGATATTTCGTCTATCCTGCTTCAATTTAGGTTTCATCCCTTCGTTTTTATATGTGATATTAGACAAATGTATAGGCAGATTCTTGTCCATCCTTCTCAAAGAGATTTTCAAAGAATCTTATGGCGTTCTTCAGATGATGAACCACTACAAGAGTATGCTCTTAATACAGTCACGTATGGAATTTCAAGTTCCCCTATTTAGCTCTCAGAACCCTTCAAGAATTAGCAAACCTTGAAGGGCATAATTTTCCTAGAGCAGCCGAGGTTCTTAAGCATAATATTTTTGTTGATGACGCGGTGGTTGGTTCAAATTCTTTAGACTCATTATTAAGTCTCCAAACAGAGCTCATACAGCTCTTGGAAAAAGGCCGTTTTGAGTTGAGGAAGTGGGCAAGTAACCGCCCAGAAATACTATCATCTGTTTCATCTTCACACTTACAGATGCCTTGTACTTTTGATAAAGAGGAACCCATTTTTATCAAAGTTTTGGGTTTGCAGTGGAATCCCTCCGAGGATATTTTTTCTTACTCTTGTAATGTAATAGAGCGCCCCACAACTAAACGTAATATTTTGTCCGAAGTGGCGCGTATTTATGATGTCCTTGGATTTGTTTCCCCAGTCGTTTTGTGCGCGAAAATTTTGATGCAACAATTATGGTTATCAAATATTGGTTGGGATGATCGTCCAAATGAAAAAATTGCGCACAAATGGGATCAGTTTAAAAGAGAACTTCCAGAGCTGGCCAAATTGAAAATTCCAAGGCGTTCGTTCGTTGATACCCCGTCTCGTATAGAGTTGCATGGATTCTGTGACGCCTCGGAAACTGGGTATGGTGGTGTAGTATTTTTTAGAGTCGAACAAACTTCTGGAGAAACTCAGGTTTTCTTAGTGGTAGGCAAGTCTCGAGTAGCACCGCTTAAAGTTCAGTCACTTCCAAGACTCGAGCTTTTGGGAGCTGTTTTATTAAGTGATCTTATTGCCTACGTTAAAAATGTATATTCTAGATACATTACTTTCGACGCTGAATTTGCTTGGTCTGATTCTCAAGTAGTTTTAGCTTGGCTAGCTTCCTCTTCCCATCGTTGGAAACCTTTCGTGGCGAATCGTGTATCACACATACAAGAAATTCTTTCTTTTTCGGCTTGGCGTTATGTACCGTCTGCAGATAATCCAGCCGATTGTGCCTCCCGTGGGTTAATGCCATTAGATTTTTTAAACCACAACTTGTGGTTTGACGGCCCATTATGGCTTAAAAGTTCGGTGTACGACTGGCCTACCCAACCTTCTATTACAGAGTCTTCACTCTTAGGTTTTTCTCAAGAAGAAAGAAAAACCGTTTTGACAATAACTGCCGATGACAACTGTCTTATTTCATTGTTAAATCAATTTTCATCTCTTCCCAAAATTATACGCATAGTGGCGTATATTTTGCGTTTTGCTGATTTTATTAAAACAAAAAGCAAATCATCTATACACCCTTTGGCCCCAATTGAAAATCAAAAGGCACTTTTAGTTTTGGTCAAACAAGTCCAAAACGAGTGTTTCTCTGATATTTTTAATATTATTCGCAGGAATTGGTTGCTACCCAAACCATTTCGAAAGCTGGCTCTTTTCGAGGACAAAGATGGTTGCCTCAGGGTGGGTGGTAGAATCAAACATTCGTCATTACCATATAATGAAAAGCATCCCTTGCTATTGCCTAAGTCTCATCGACTTACCGAGCTTATAATAGAAAACGTTCATAAAGAAAATCTTCATCCGGGATATAAAACGTTACAGTATTTGCTTTTACAGCAATTTTGGATACTATCCCCACGGTCGGCAATCTTCAAATGTTTGTCCCATTGCATTAAATGTTTTCGCGCTAAGCCGAAATCTTATACTCCAATAATGGCGGATCTCCCAGCTATTAGAGTCTCTCAAGTAAAAGTATTTTCTATTGATTTGCATAGATTATGCTGGACCTATTCTGATAACCACGAGTAAGGCGCGAAATGCAAAATCTTTAAAAGCTTACATTTGTATCTTTGTTTGCTGCGCCGTAAAGGCTATACATTTAGAGCTAGTCTCTGATCTTACTTCTGAAGCCTTTATAGCAGCTTTCAGGCGTTTTGTTTCACGCCGTGGCCGATGTTCAGAAATTTTAAGTGATCAAGGCACTAATTTTATTGGTGCCAACAGGCAAATGTTGGAGTATTTTAAGCTTGCCGCAGAGGCAGTTTCTATCCAGTGGAAATTTAATCCACCTGGCGCTCCCCATTTTAACGGTTTGGCCGAGTCAGGCGTCAAATCCGTTAAGACACACCTTCATAGGGTTATTGGTGAACAGGTGCTTACATATGAAGAATTAAATACTCTTCTTACTCAAATTGAGGCTTTACTTAACTCACGCCCTCTGTGTGAAGTAAGTAATGACCCAAATGACTTGCAACCTTTAACTCCCGCTCATTTTTTGACAATTGAACCTTTAAATAATTTTATCCCTGATCCTGATACATCGCATCTCAAACTTAATCGCCTGAATAGATGGCAATTGATCCAACGAATGCATTTTGACTTCTGGCGACGTTGGCAACACGAATATTTACATACTCTTCAACAGAGGGGTAAATGGTCAGAACAAACTTCAAACATTAAAGTGGGAAGTTTGGTATTAATTAAACATGATCAAAGCCCACCTTTTCAGTGGAAGTTGGGTCGTGTTATTACACTGCATTCGGGAAAAGATGGTGTAGTCAGAGTTGTTACCCTTCGAACCGCGAAAGGTACAATGCAACGGCCAGTGGTCAAACTTTGTCCATTGCCCATTAATTATTTTTTTTGTTTTCTTTTGCATACTTGCCTTTTAGATTTTTTTATTTTTTACTTACCTACGGTAGATTCGTTATTTAGAAATTTAAGTAATTTAAAAGTTTAAATTGTATAATTCTTTACTTAAAAAACCTTGTTTTTGGTGGGTGGAATGTTAAATCTGCATTAAAATATTGCATTTAAACTTATTAATGTTTAAGATTCAAGCCTTTAAATTTGGTGGCCTTTTCTAACTTAATTTTAATACTGTACTTATTACATTAAAACCCATAAAAATTGCCCATCAAGTGACACAGGTGAAAAAGGGACAGATATAGTTTTTTTGATGTGCCCAGCACATCGAGAGAATTGAACTGACTTGTTTGAAACAGACGTTAAAAGATTTTGATTCGATGTGGTCGTGAATCTATAATTTTTCTTTTTAAACTTTCAAAATTTACAGTCTTTTCAGACTAAGAAAGTAAATATATGTTAAGTGTCGTGTCATAAGACATCTAGATGGTTTAGTATCGCCGCAATCCTGAAAAGCAGCAAAAGGGGCCCCTAACACCAGCGAAGCAGTCAGCAGAGGTGAGTGCCACTTTTAAGCTTTTTTTATGGGTCGGTATAATATTTTCATAATTTCATAATTATATTTGTTTATAATTTTATTATTAAAAATGCAGTCCATTTTTTCGTATTATTAATAGTGAAGGCCACCTTGCGCCATCACTGGCTTTAAACAGAAAGCGGATAGGACCGTTTTCATAGGGTAAGGCCGAAGATGAGGCCTCAGAAAGAACATCTGGTTCCTGTAACAAGGAGCTGGTAGCTACCCACGTCACTAGACCGGGAGAGGAGGACATGACGGATCCAATCGTCTGCTCGTCATACTCTCCAGGAGACAGGGAGACCAGAACACATTGTACTCGTGTCCGGTAGCGACACGAGTAAGAGGAGATGTAAGAACTCTCTCTCCCAATCTGGTATCGGATTCATTAGAAGTCCGATCCTATTGGGAGAATTATAAAAAGGTGTGAGCCACAATAGACCGAGCGGTCGCAGTGGAGGGCGTAAAAAGTCCACTCACTTTTAAACCTACCTACCTATATTTTTTTTGTTTATTCATTCAGTCATCAAATGACGTGCATTAGACGACATGATATTCGCCCACGTGACGTAAGACATTCAAAAGACGTCCTGATAGTTACTTACTTTTATAACCAAAACACGCAAAGCACAAAAATGTTTTTCTTATTATCAAAATCCAGAACGTAAAGAGCTATTCTCAGTTTTTGCGATCAATTGCGTACCTATATTATTTTCAGAGAAATTTTTGCAATGTCTTCCAAAAATTTTTGCATAAAAAAAACAATATAATAATTGTACTATTAAATTATTTGATACATTTTTGCTTTACAATTAAGATTTTAAAATAGAAAAAAACGGACGATTTTTAAAAAATTTTAAGATACTCAGAATAGGTGAATTGTTTTAAGAGTATCATATTGACTTTTCAATAATCTCATATCAGATCAATCAAATATCTAGAGGACGCCTTATATTAGTAGTCACAGCGACGTTAGAAAAAAGACGTCTCAGAGTCCACTATGGCTCACGTGATGTTTTGGACCAAACATGATCAAATACCGACGCTACATGGACGTCACATTGAACATGTGTGCTTTCTGGGTCTTGTAGAGAGTTGTAAATTTTAGAGACATTATAAAATTATATAAAGGTGTTTCACAGGGATCAGTTTTACTATTTTTGATCTTTATATATAATCCTCCCCCAAACCAGCAAAAATACACATAACTTTAACATGTTAACTTTTACTAAGAATACTATCGTCTTCAGAGGAGAGTCAGAGCAAAAGACAAGTTGAATAAGGCAAGACTGATAGTGGAAGAATGGTTTCTGTCCAACAGACTCTTATTTAAAATTAAAAATAGAATGTACTTAATGTTTACACATAGACACACTGATTCAGACCCACCACCGTCATCTTTTAAGTTTCTGGGAGTCTGCCAGGACACTAATTTGAAATGGGATGTGCATATGAAGAGAGTGTGCAAGAGGCCTGGAATTACTCTGTTTGTTAGGCACAGTTTGTATGGATGTGAATCGTATGGGACTATAAAGACAGCCTGTAACGCCCTTTTCATAGTGCCATAACTTATGGGATAATTTTTTTAGTTATTAAATTGTGACGAAGAGCTATTAGGCATGAGCTAAATAGCGATATTTGCATAACGCCGTTAGCGGCGATCGCGATTTCTAAATAACGTCAAACTAGTTTTTTCATAATTTGCGGCTATTAGCGTTCTCGAGTGATTCATTTTGCTATGGCATATTATGTGATATTAATTTCACTTGCCTGCCTTCTCTTATACTGATTATAAACTGTAAAACTCGAGCTGTTGACTAGGAAACTTTTTTATGCAAAAATAAAGTAAAATACTTACTCCTTTAAATACACCTTCTTTTTGTTAACTATATGAAATAACTATATATAATATTATGGAAACCTGCAATTCTGCTTCATAGTTCAGTGAAATACGTTGCATTTCTCTCTATATCACTCAAAGCAATTAGCTGTGTTGCATGTTAGTTGACGCGATTTCGCATGTTTTTAAAAAAAATCGCTGTTTTTGCCAATCGACGTTATTTGCGATTTTTGTCAACGTTTGCTATCAGAGATTTTTCAATAACGGCGATTAAATCACCGGTAGTGATATATCGCTCATCCTTAAGAGCTATACGAATAATCGCAAGTTTAGGATACAGAAGAATTGCAGTACTACTTTTGTCAGCCTTGGAATACTTACTTTTCCTTCTCATGGCCGCTTGCACCAACAATTTTAAGAAACCCTTGGCGTTAAGTGTTTTTTAAATCTCGACTGTAGCCAATCACATCGCTTGTTTGGTCACTTTAAGTATTACCTAGTGCTACGGGTTCCTTAAACTCGTTGCTGCGAACGTATGATAGAAATCCCAACTTACATAAAGCAGAGGGACAGCTTCCCAACCTACGAGGGATGCTGTAGTCTGCTGTAGAACAATCTTGTTTACTCGTGCAGGTCAAAAAGGCAAGCGGGTATAGACTAAAAGACCCTGTGGAGTTTGCGCAATGAATAATATGGTCAGGTCCGATTTTTTGCAATCATGCTTAATGTTGACATCATCAAATGAAAAAATGTAAACCTATACGTGCCTATACTACATTTTCACTGTTTTTCTTATTTTTTGCACAACATTGTTCGTCTTTAAACGAGACTATTATAGAATATTTAAAATTATTCAATATAATTATTTTGTTTTACTTTTTGCGTTTTATTGTCTAATATTAGATTTTATGTTATCTTCTTCAATATGAAAAGAATAGAGGGCGCGATATTTTTGAGAGCTTTGTATTTTTACCAAAAATGTTAGTAAAATAATTGAGAATACAACTATTTTTGATAAATTTCAAACACTTTACGGTAGTTTAGTGTACAGGGTGATCAGTTAAGGGTAGCGAGCGGCCATATCTCATAGGATATTGGTCGTATAGATTTGAGAAAAAAAATCATGATAAAAGTCGCCAAGAGAAATTGCTGGAAATTATTTTCGAGTTTGTCAAACGTCCGCTAGAGGGCGTAACAACCAACACCAAGTAGAAAAATGGGATTTTTATAGAAATTTGTCTAATGAAAGTATATCGATGATATCATTTTCATATTTACTGACCATTTCCCTACATTTTTTGTCTAAAACGTTTTGTTCTACCTATCAAAATAAAGCAGTGGGGGAAGTTTAATTGTTTTTTTAAACAAACCAAGATTTCTCCCGTTTCTTTTGACCGATTTTAGCAAACTTAGGCTTATATGAAAAAGCATAATTTGCACTACAAAACGCTTATTTGGTTTTGAATTTTTGACTTTTGCTGTCGCCGCTAGATGGCGTTAACTAAAATGGTAGCAAATTTTTGAGTTAAAAAAAAACAAATGTAATGGTATATTAATTTTTATATATTTAAAAAAAAGATAAATTTCTCTATAATTTAATAACAATAATTTATTATCTACCTTTTTTTGAACCGTTGATATTGACCAAAATATAATTTTATTACATTAAAAAATGGCACGCCACTGTTTTTTATCAAAATAAAAATTAGTTTTGTAATCTCTTATAAGTTGCTAACAAAAAGAACCTCTTGACTTTTTTTCGTTAGACAAACGGTTTTGGATTGAAAAAATAAGATATGTTTACATATTATATAAATTACATTAATATTATATTTATCTTATAATTATCATTGTAAACAGTATGTAAACCTATTTTATTTTTTCAATCCAAAACCGTTTGTCTTACGAAAAAAAGTCAAGAGGTTCTTTTTGTTAGCAACTAATAAGAGATTACAAAACTGATTTTTATTTTGATAAAAAACAGTGGCGTGCCATTTTTTAATGTAATAAAATTATATTTTGGGCAATATCAATCAATATCAACGGTTCAAAAAAAGGTAGATAATATATATTTTTTTTTATTAAATTATAAAGAAATTTATCCTCCTTTAAAATATATAAAAATTAATATACCATTACATTTGCTTTTTTTTTGAAAAAAACTCAAAAATTTGCTACCATTTCAGTTAACGCCATCTAGCGGCGACAGCAAAAGTCAAAAATTCAAAACCAAATAAGCGTTTTGTAGTGCAAATTATGCTTTTTCATATGAGCCTAAGTTTGCTAAAATCGGTCAAAAGAAACGGGAGAAATCTTGGTTTGTTTAAAAAACAATTGAACTTTTCCCACCGCTTTATTTTGATAGATAGAACAAAACGTTTTAGCAAAAAAGTAGGAAATGGTCAGTAAATATGAAATGGTATCATCGATATACTTTCATTAGACAAAATTCTATAAAAATCCCATTTTTCTACTTGGTGTTGGTTGTTACGTCCTCTAGCGGACGTTTGACAAACTCGAAAATAATTTCCAGCATCAATTCATCATGATGGTAGAGAGATTAGGATTAACATCTCTTATGGCTGTTGGGCTTAAAAAGTGGTTTCAGAATAGCACTAAATATAGAGGCGCTGGTGTAGCGAAGTGACGAATCAGAGCCAATGACCTTGACCGCAATACATAAAGTAAAGTTTAAAGCAACGGGGTTATACGTTTAAAAACGGTCCTTAAGAACACCGGCGCCATTCTGATTTAGTGGAATTTGAGAACCATTTTTGTAACCTAGAGATGGTGATCCTCATCTTTCTACCATTCATAGTTTCAGTGTTATCCAATGAGTGTTATTTGTGTTTCGTATTTCTTCTCTTATTTAGAGTAAATTGTTTTTTGGGTAATTTTTTTACTTATCGGACCCACGGCCGACTTGGGAAACAATTAAAAAGCGTCTACTTTTTAAATGTTAATTTTGTAACAATTGAGATCACATTAACTGCATTTATTTTGTTTGTGTTTAAAAAAGATGTTGTCAAATATATACATATATCAACAAATTAAAATTCAGGAAAATTCACTCCTGCCTCAACGACTATAGACTACATGGGATAGCTCAAGGGTGGTAAACTTAACAAGGAGTGCTCGATTTTTACTATTTGTCCGCAGATATGGGTTATGTTTGGACGTCATCAGTTTGCCCATTTTGCCCAAAATGTAGATTTATTTTATTAATTTTTGTTAAATATTCAACTTTTAAAAACTATTTTAGATATAAACTTACTATTAGAACTGTAATGTATAACATTTTAAGATATTAAGACTTTATACCACTTGTAAACAAAACAAACAGGTAAACGGATTACGTCACAAATACCGAATTGACATTTAAATTGGTATATATTGGCTTAAATGGGATCGAGCACTCCTTGTTAAGTTTATTACCCTTGGGGATGGCTCAGTTTGCCGAATCTGTCTGGCAAGGTCTAACTCGCTGTGGTTAAGCACCACCGGTGCTGGCAGAAAGCGCGTCTATGCGTTATATAGCATTTTTTGCAAATTAAGAAAAAGTTTCTTATTGCAAAATAAATTCTACGCAAAATTTGTATCTTATACATTTAAACATATTGTCTTTACATTGAAGACAAGGATAATAAATAATTTTATTTGCCTTTTTTGTCCTAAATCAAATTGTTACACACAATTAAAAAAACGAAACAAATGTTTGTTTTCTCCGGTCCAAACTATTTTCATTTATTTTTCTGCCTGTCCGTCCTTTTATTTATATTTTGATGACTTTACAGATTATTTTTATTAAGAGTTTATATGTCTTTTCTTCTTTTCTAGTTTATAGTCAACTAATCATTTATCATAGCAGAGCAGATCATTTTAGTTACGCTACTACTCTGTAAATAACAAAAACCGATTATTCTGTATATGCAGTGGGTATCCATCAAAAAAGGTGGTACTTGAATATAGTACTTTGTTTTAATAAACACTGACAATGGTTAACTTTTTTAAGTCATTAGCGCACATTTCTTAGTGTCATTGTATTGTGCGCAAAGGGTGCGTCTAATTATGTTTTCAAATTCAGCTCTATCGAACAAATTTTAGTAGGTAATTTACTTTTCCTTTCCTGTTTTGTGTCGATAGTTCGATAGTTAGATGAGCTATGGATAGTTTCGACACTATCGCCTATCAGCTATCGATATTATCGATAGTTTGGTAAGTTGGATAAGTTCAACTCTCGTATATATCGATCGTCCTGCTATAATGCTATGAATGACATGATCAAGTGCTTATGGTTATTATTTAATGATGCCTGTAAATATATAACACCAAGCAAACCATCGTAGGTAGCTATTTAATGGTACAACTACAACGTGCAAGCCATGGTAGGTACCTAAAGGAATAATTTTAAAAAACATTTTTTGGTTTATTTAGCAATTTATTTGCTGGATAAACCAAAAAAACTTCTATATAATAACATTGATGATAAAAAGGGGATTTCAAGGTAACAAGAAAAGGGAGTCCTCAGCTACTAGGCAGTACTAGGTAGAGATTTTAATTTGTGACTGTAAATTTATGACTTCTAAGAATGCCTGGAAACCAGTTGGCATGGAACGAAACTATGGATACGAAGGTACTTGAATCATCGATAGTATCGAGATTGCTATTAACCTATCGACATCCCTAGTTTTGTGGCCAGGTTGGGGCCAGGTCACAACAAACACAACTGTTCATTGGTTGTTGACTGTAGTTATTTTCTGTGAATTAGTTTTTCTTGACTATTTTACACAGAAATTAACTAGAAGAAAAGAAAATTACAAATACCTGTCCTTATAAAAACAAATGACAAGAGGTTTGTTCCCATACGTCGAAAAACCGTCACCGAACGATCACGCTCATGCGCAGTGATTAAAGTGAGACGTGACGGTTATCGGACGATCCTGTTTGTGTACCAACATAACTTGGGATCGTTTATGTTACGGTTACAGAACGGTAAATCCGATACATGGCCCAAATTGAAAACTGTTTGGGTTGACTTGCGCATTCAGCATCTTGCACTGGATTTTTAATTTTTAACAGCTGTTTCATGTTTCATCTTCATATGTTTACTGTTATTTAGCGACTAGCGTGCATCGTGCTTTAACATCTCCTAACTCCTTGCTTGTTTAATTATTCAAAAGCCTTAATTTTTACACCTCCTAAGCCCATCATTGAATTTAATTATCTTTAAAGATGAGTGAGGATATTATGAGTGATATTTGCTAACTTTGATCACAAAAATAATAAGTACAACAATTTAGGTTATATTTTCAAAACAAGAAATTCAAAGACATTTGACCTTTTGATTTGACAGTCCCGAAATCGATCCGCAAAGCGATCCAACGTTTGTTACTTTTTGTACCGTCACGAAACTATTTTAAGGCCGCGCCTGCGTTGAAGCGTACCAAAAAACGATTCAAAGACGGTTTCGAAACGATACCGGATGCTTGTTGGAACAAACCTAATTACAAGCCTACTTCGGGTATGTTTTTCATGTTTCATATATTTTTTAAGTGATGTGGTCTTTGATCTAAATGCGTTAAAATGATTGGACTATTAATTTTGGCTTTTCTTATTGTTGCATTATGCAAATTTATATGTACTTTGTTGTGACATTCCTAGGTATTTTGCAGTAGTTAGGGGCTGCAAATGGATACTCTTAAAGTACTGCCGGCACCAACACTATTTCGTCTCATTAAAAATTTCCAAGTCTGATTTAGAAAAGAAACGCAGGGTCATCTCCTATTATATTGGGATACCAAAAACTTTGTTCAGTTTAAAGCCTTGTTCATGCTTGCTTGCTATGGCGAAAAAGGTTTCCCACAACTTTAGAAGCTGCAAAAGAAAAAGCCGTTTAACTTTGTGGTCGTTACTTCCGAGAATGACCTTAATTTACATTATATCTATAACCACAGCAGCTTCAAGGAAGCTCAGATTCTTCTTTAAGAACAAAAAGTATTTCTCCCTTTCTAATCTGTATTCTGCTAATATTATATCCAGATCGACTGTAAATCTAATGCAGTTTACAAATCAGGGTAAGTTATCTCAAGGCTCTTAAAGTTCTTGATTCCGTCCAAATAAAAGTCATTCGTCTTACCAATGACCTCATTTTGGCATGAAAGCTTTCTCCTCTTGCCCACCAACAAGTTGTAGGAAATGCATACCCTTTTTTTGAAGCTTAAAATTTAAAGAAGCTGTAAAAAATACTTATAAAAGAGGTATGCATTCCCCACAACTTGTGGACAGGCAAGAGGAGGAAGGTTCATGCAAAAGTGGGGTCATTGGTAAGGCGAATGACTTTTTTTTTGGATGGAATCAAGAACTTTAAGAATTGTGGAAGAGGACTCACCCTGACATGCAGACAGCATTCCATTTACGGTCTTATAGACCCCTTTATAGTACATCCGGAAAAGCCTGGCTGTGGAACCTGCTACCTGCAGAGCAGAGGTCTTTTCTTTCCCTTAAAACCCTCAAATCTTTAAATCTTGTGTAAATAAATTGTCTCTTACTTTACTTAAGACAGCTACGGTACGTTAGTACATAGGCTTTGGGCCTTAATGGAGATTGCATTTGGCTTAACACCCTTGGACCTATATAAGGAGGACACCAAGCGCGACCCTTTGGTATACCGTTGGATCAAAAAAAGGGATGAAGTAGAAGTTAATGTATTTATGACAAAGCTGTCACTGAACACTTGTAGAAAATAAGCATATATTTTCTATAATATGCAAGCTCAGTGTAACGAGAGGAAAACAACCTTAACGTACATAATGTAACATTACTGCAAACCACTGATATATTTAAAACACCCTCTTTAAAAATATATACATTATGTTCGCAGAGTACAAATGTAATTTTAAAAAAATAAATACTCCTAATAAAAGTTACCAATTTTGACATTTGACCAGCCTGGTTTAAAGCAATTAATAAGACAACCTCTTTTGCAATCTGTTTTTTTTTTCAATTTTAAAAATCCCTATTTTGGTTTAATAAAGAAATTCCCTTCACTCCAATACTCAGTTTCTTAAGCCAGTCTCTAAGCTTGATTTAGAAAATAAATATATGGCATTGTTGCAGATATCTCTTTTACAGGACCTAAACATAAAATTGGATTGAGGTGCCAAATATATAGTCCATTTAATGCCTCAAAAACACAATCTATCAAAAAAAATTCCAAAAAAGTATGAACAGCCGAATTCCGCAGAACAAAGGGCCATTAAACATTGTGGTTAGTTGTGGTTACTTTCAAGAATTATCCATAGCCCGTCAGCTTCGAAAAAGTTCGGATTCCTCTTTTGATCCAAAAAGTATTTTTCCATCAAAAAAGAGTCAATGGCCTTGTTAATATTCCCATTCTTACAGAAAAGCTTCCTTCGCTTGTCCGTCGACGAACTGTAGGGGACCTGTCGCTCTTTTCTAGACATTTCCACGGCTTCTGCTCTGATGAGTTATCCCATATAATAGCAAATCTTATAAGAGCAATGCGAAGTGCCACTCTTATGCATTCCTTTACAGTCCATCTTAAGAGTCCCCGAACTTCACAGATTCTTTTTTAACTAAGAAGAAACAATTAAATAATTATTTTTGCTGTGTGAGGGTTGAGGCAGATCAACTGATACGGCGCTTCATATAGTGGCGGGTCGTATAAAAAGATCTCTGGACAACAAAGAGTCCACCTTAGGCGTATTCATAGATATAGAAGGCGCGTTTGACACAGTTAGCGGATGGATTTTCAATATGCTCCCAAAAAGAGAGATACAAATTAGTCTAGATGATGTCAAGATCCGAGGTCAACGAGGTCACGAGGGGATGCCCACAGGAGAGATTCTTTTGCCACTACTGTCCTAGACAGCCTCATCGACCGCCTCAACAAGGAAAATTTCTATACCATAGCATACGCAGATGACTTGGTCATACTGTCCACAGGAAAATTCGAGAGCGTACTCTGCGAAAGGATGCAAACTGCAAGATGGTGTGCTGATCACGCGCTATCCATCAACCCCAAAAAGACAGATGGTTCTCTTCTCAATGAAGAGAAGGATGGCGATTTGAACGCTCCTAGACTCCTAAACACACAACTAGGCTTTGCTACAGAGGTGAAATACCTTGGGGTAATTTTAATAGTAAGCTAACATGGAACTCCCACTTGGAGAAAAGAATCAAAAAAGCATACATTTCTTATGAGCAGTGTCGCCGAAACATAGGCAGATCCTGGGGACTGTCACCTAGAGTCACCCTATTGATCTATACGGCCGTCATAAGACCTAAGCTAACCTGCGGTGCTGTTGTCTGGGGGTAGAAAGCCCAGCAGACCACAGTTATCCGAAAGCTAGACCATGTACAAAGAATGGCTTGTCTCAACACCACTGGAGCCATGAGAACAACACCAACTAGGGCCATGGAGGTAATCCTAAACCTCACATCCCTTGACATATTTGTCAAGGATGTTGTTTTGACGGTTATGTTGCGTCCCCGCACTGTTGGTATAATGCCCGACGTAGGAGTTTGCGCACAGAGGCGACGTTTGTGGAGTGAGGCGATGGGAGCGCTTCCACTGCTGCAGGCGAAAGTGGACTCTATTGCGCCATGTTTTGTTTTTGACAAACCCTACAAATTTGACGTCAAAGGAGAATCGAACACAAACATGGCAGTTATAATCAATATCTACACAGACGGTTCGAAAACAAAAGAAAGTACGGGATGTGAAATTTATTCTAGATCTCTTAACTTAAACATCAAATGGGCTATGGGTGAGTTGGCCAGCGTGCCCCAAACTGAGCTCACAGGCATAATCATAGCTGCAATAAAAAAACAGTAGAAACATTACTGGTAAAGTCGTACTTATCCATACGGATTGCAGACAGACACTACTAGCCCTAAGGAGACCACGCTACACCTCGGGTCTGGTACTAGAATGTCACCGTGCCCTTGTGGACGCTTCCAGCATGAATGTCGTCACCCTCTGCTAGACCAAAGGACACGCGCACTCCAAAGGCAACCGCATCGCTGACTTGTTGGTCAGAAAGGCTGCCGGGACAAAACCTTTTGGACCCGAACCTTTTGTAGGTCTGACAGGGTCTACGATGAGGGACCTAATTAAAAAACAATCTCATCAGCAGTTTACAACACGATGGGATGAAACAGTAAACTGTAACTTTTCCAGGGAGTTACTGAACTATCCCGACAGAGATACAGCTAAACATTACCTGGCAATGCCTAGGGCAAGCCTTCGTCTAATCATGGGAGTTCTTACTGGACATTGTCAACTGCGAAAACACCTCTTTAGAATGGGTATAAATGACACACGTCTGTGTAGAGGTTTTTTTTTGGTTTGGTTGGCTTTGCACAGGAATGCATACAGCCACTACATTTAACGTATTATATTTAAGTTTTAAGGTGTGTTGTGTAGAGGTTGTGAAGAGAAAAACGAGACACATCCTTTGTGACTGCCCTGCACTCTCGTCCAAGTGAAGATCCATGCTGGGCTTTCTTTGGCCGACATTAAGAAGATTCCCCTCGGCGACGTTCTCACCTACTTTAAATCACTAGGATGGACGCCGTACTGAGTGGGGAATCCCCTTTAGGAGGTAGCACAATGGGCCTACTGAGGCCTAGGTGCATAGATGTTTATTACCCTCCGCACTTTCAGATACGGAGGGTTTATTTAACTAACATTTTTGGAATATATAATAATATATTATTTTTATTTGGGTAAGCCAACCCACATTACGTTAATATCTTTTGGCTAAGTTTAGATTGAATAAAAACATAACACAAGAAATATATATTAAATAATTTTATTTCTTTATAAAACATTATATAATAAAAATAATAAAAAAGTTATAAAATATAATATTGAATCTAGTATAAAAATACTTCGATAAAATCAATAATACAATAAAAAGAAAATATAAAATCTGGTATATCTATACATAACGTTAACTGTGTATAAAAACATTTACTATGGCGGGGAGAGAAAAAACGTAAGTATATTTAATAGTATGTATCTAAGGCATATTTAATTTACTTATATTATTTTCCAAAATATTTGTGCGTAATTGTTAAATTCAACATTCACACTGACGATTTTTCTTAAATTTTATGGATATATTCGTAAAGTTACAGTGCAAATCGTAAATATTTTTTGATTGATTTGCAATAAAATAATAGAAATATTTTTAATTGAAGTTGATATTTAGTACAATCTTCATAGATAAAATAGTTAATACTTTTCAAGTAAATTTTTTAGAATAAAAGACACAGTGCTTTTTTTAATTATAAATAATCCACTTAAAACATATCTTCAAACCTAAAATAGGTGTAATGTTACAAAAACAAAATCCCTGTTTGATTTCTAAATTTTCAAACAAAAGGTTAGTATTTGAAATTCTAAGATTTGCAAAGTAAGAACAAATCTATAAAACAGAAAAATCGTTATCGGTTGACTGATTGATTCATCCTATTAAAGGGAGTAGATGCATCACTTTGTATGTTGATTGATTACAATAACTTAGATTAAAAAAATACCTTAGCTGGACATGATTTTTTAGGTAAATCTTTCTAAAAATATACTAATAAAGGTATATTCTTAAACTATGGACTATTGAACTTTATAGTATTTATGTCTTTGAAAGAACACAGTTAATATTAAAATTGGCAGTTACCTCAAGAATAAAATATTAAGCAAAAACGAACTAAATAAACAGTTGAGATCCAAAAAGAATATAAAAAAAATCCCTTTACCGACATGGCAATCTCTGTCACTTATCAGAAAAAATATAGAAGCCTATATTGAGTTAGACAATTGTTTAACAAAATACTGTTATATTGGTGAGCAGAAAATTTACCAAGTATCCAAAAAACATCTTATTTTAAAAATTTAACACCACAAATAGAAGTTTTTTAAATTACATTGCGTTATTGTACAAGCACGTTTAAATTTGTAATAAAAAAGTTTGGCAGAATAATCTCGGCTTTCTTCCTCTTTTTAATGTGCCATACTCTATGCAGAGCGTAGGCGCCTTCTCGCACATATTTGTGTTGCGTACCAATTTACACAGATATGCGGGACCACCGGCTTAACGTGCCTTCCGAAGCACATATAAGAGGGTTTACTAGGCAGAAATACTACACAGTGGTTTGCCATTGCCTTCTGTGAGGTGACGAGCTATGAAACAGTCCAATGGACAGTGGGGGAATCGAACCCGGGCTGGTACGCTGCCACTTCACCAGCTCGCCATTCATTTCATTTTAAATGATTTAGAAACTTTATTTTCACCATTGTTAGAAAGCATTTTGTTGTAGATATTATTTTGTGGCAGGCAATTTTGTGGTCAGAACAATAGGAAAATTACTTTAAAAATTAAACGGAAATTGTTAATTTTTTAGTTAAAACAGAAACTGTTAATTCTTTGGGTTAATTTTTTAAATTATATTTATTTAAATTTGACTTTACTTATTTTCATAAAATGTATTTTATAAGAAGCACTAGACTTTTTCCTTTTAAGCATCTAGCACACTTACAGGATTTTTTTGGTAACTAACTTAAATTTAACATCAAACCAAAAGTGCTATCTTTTAAAAAGTGGTGGATAGGACATTAAAAAAAAAACAAAATCTGTACGAAAGTTAGCTTTTCGGAGTTTTCTGTACGGAAAAACCTATAAAAATAGACATTTTTTCTTTAAGGCTAAAAACAATTGATTTAGTTGTATAACTGTTATACCACTTCCGCAAGAAATCGCAAAACAAACGAAATTAGTTTTTGTAAAACCTCACCGGTGCATTTTTCATAGAAAAGAGTCCGATAAACCCCTAAATAGTTATTTATGATGTAAGTGCTAAAAGTGACATTTTATTTTGTGAGAAAAGAAGTTGGAACGCGACGCCGAAGACGGAGTGTTACATGCCTTAAAACAAAATAAAATCACTTTTAGAACGTATATCATACACTATTTTTGCTACAATCACCATTAAAAGTTCAAATTAATGATTTTTTTATCGTCGACATTATTATAATTTTTAAAATCTAATTTCATCTAATTTATGTATGAAATAAGTTGCTAAGGTAAAAAAATCGAATTTGTTAATTTGTCTTTGACAAGTAAAGTCAAATAATCGCGAACTCTTGTTCCATGGAAAAAGATCAAGAAAATAAATTTCTCCCGATGGAAATCAAAGAAGCTGCCATTAAAGCTACTTTTGAATTATTGCTTAGTAAGTCAAAGCAACAATACGAATTTACATACGATCGTTTCTTAAAATGGTGCGATCAGTAAGATGTTAGTCGCAAGAATGCCAGTGAAAAAATTGCTCCTTGCGTACTTGGAATAAAAGTCCAAAATATGGAAATCGTCTATGCTCCGGTCAAATTACTCCATGTTAAAGGCGATGATAAACATAAATAATGAGGACACAAGCAGATATTACAAGCTAGTTGCCTTTTAAAAGCGAAAGGGTGAAGGATATCGACCGAAAAAGTCTAAAATATTGACAAGAAAATAAATTGACAAATTTCTCGAAGAAGCCTCGGATGAAATATATCTTATGCAAAAAGTAGCCGCAATTTTCGGTGTATTTAAAGCCTGTCGTCAAGAAGAACTGTGTTATTTGACATTAAATAACATCAAAGATTTGGGAACTTCACTAATTGTGCATGTACCAGACACAAAAACTAATGTGCAATGAACCTTTGTAATTAGTGGTACCTTGTATGTGAACTATTATAAAAAGTACATAACCCTTCGTCCAGTAAATATTAATTATTCAAGGGATTTTGTAAGATGCTTAAAGAATAAATGTACCATAACTCCAGTTGGAATCAACACATTTGGTAAAATGCCTGCTCAGATTGCTAAGTTTCTAAATTTGCCTGATTTTAATCCAAAAGGAAAAATGTCTATTTTTAATAGGGTTTTCCACATGTAAAACAGGGAGAAGCTAACTTTTGCAGATTCGGTTTTTGCACAGCTTTTTAAAATACGGTACTGTGGGTTATTTTCTTAAATTTTACGTACCATTTTGCTCTGTAGTGTGCAATCGCCCAGCCCTGTTAGCGTTCCAACATGATTTTTTAAATTTTGATTTGTAATTAAATAAAAAAGGTTAATATGAGTATTTAAAAAGTTAATTTCTTACACTTGGGTACTTTCAGATAAATAACACTCTTCCAAAAGCTGCTTTGCTCATTCACAAACAAATAAACAAAGCGCTTTTTTTAATAGATAATATTTTTATTATCATTACATTATGAAATTAAGAATAGGATCCTGTAGAAAGTATCTAAAGTATTAAATATTTATTCTTATTTTGTCGTTGTTCAGAAAATACGGAATAACCAATTATGAGTGGGTTTTAGTTTAGTCGTTTTACTAATAAGTGCATTTAAGAAAATTGTGTAAAATACTGTTGATAGCGTTCTTTTTTAGTATTTGTAAATTTGAATACAACAAATCGTTCTGATCTTTCCGGGAACTTAAAATTATGCCGCTAGAGATAATAGTCAATTTCAGATTAGGTCGAAATATTTACGGTATTGTACTTCAAACGTGCAATACCGAGCTGAATGTTTTTTGGATAATCAGAAAATATTCCCCATCACTACAATTAATGTTGTCTGAAATCTACATTTAAAAGAAATAAAAATTTAAAACGAGTATTATAAATATCTATAAAATAAACAACAAAATAAGACCGTAAAATATAAAAAAGTACAAAACAACGATTTTCACACAAGCGACTTAGGCTTTTTGTACTCGCCCTGTAAAACTTACAACATGTTTAATTTATGTATATAAAATTACAAAATAGTTGTTATCCTATGTGTATAGTGAGTATTTTAAGGTAAAAATGTTTTGTTGGTTTTAAATCTACAATATGGTAAACTGTTTTTTATATTAAGCCAGACAAAATTCATCTTCGTCGAGCTATGTCTAATCACCTTTAGAAATATTTCATTCAATAAATTAGTTACTTCACTTTTTAAGGACAGTCGAAAGAAAAAAAATAGCATCACCAGATGCGTTTGGTCGGTCTTTCGGGCCTCATCAGTAGGTTGGAGCGGGTGCACAGCGAATAACAACAAAAAACAGATCTTTAATTAAAGGCAAATGCATTGACTTGATATGAGGGTCCTTGGCCAAAAA
Organism: Listronotus oregonensis; assembly: GCA_019359885.1. NCBI lineage: Eukaryota > Metazoa > Arthropoda > Insecta > Coleoptera > Curculionidae > Listronotus > Listronotus oregonensis. The sequence goes on from JAHBCN010002242.1 coordinate 73,848, forward strand.
AATGGACAGAAATTTTATTTAAATAGGTCCAAAATGGCCCCACTTTTAAGATAAGGGGTTTGAAAAAAAGAAATCAGAGTTGAGATTTTCCCTTTATTTTTATATGTGGTTTTTCTATTCAAATGAAACTTGGTACAATTAAAACATAGACCGAAATACCTTTTCTAATGTTAAACTCTCGTTTTTATTCTGGACCAGTGTCGTAGCTCGGGGTATTTTTATAATTTTTTTGCCATTATTTCGTCATAATATATTTAATATTAATATTATTGATAATTTGGTACATGATATCTATTTTCTGCATAGTTTTATATAAAAAAGGTACTTTTGAGTTAGCTTAATAATTTGAACGGGTTTTGATATTTTAAACTTGCCTGTAGAATGTAATATTTATAATACAGTTATTATTTTACAAAAACAAGTTAAATGCTTGTATTTAGCATAAGTGGCACTTTGAACGGTTTATAAATACCAGTAATTTTAAATGTACTATTTCATACCAATTAAATTAGAATATCGAAACCTAAGTCTCGAGTTATAAGTACATTTTTTATGTAAGAAAAATGCAGAAAATAGTTATTATGTGCCAAATTATCAATAATATTAACACCATATAAATTATGTGGAATGACTAAAATTAATATACTTGTTCTTATAAAAAAGTTTATCTCAAGGTGTATTTTGGTCAACGTTTAGGCTGTACCAAGTTTCATTAAATTAAAAACTAATTTAAAATAAAGGAATATCTGAAAACTTAACGTTTACCATGTTCGTAAAATGGACATTTTGATTATTAAGAAAATGCAAATATTATTTGGGCCAAATTACTTACAATATATATTTTAAACACCTATATTAAATTACTTACGTGATTAGGAATTAAAAATATTAATATTTCATCTTCGTGATCACCATTAATTAAAGCGTTAAACAGTTTAGTCTTATATAGGGCTGTAGTTATTGCTAACGTTTAGGTAAATGTACTAAGGGTCCACTATAAAGAAAGCCAGAGCTTGACTTTAAAAATAAAAGAGAAAATGATTCGAAAATTTTGATTACAACCATGTGGTCCTTAAGTAATATAGTTGTCATGTTTTGGAAGAGATAAAGAAAGGGAATGTCAAAAAATTTGCTTACAGAATTGGGCCCCAGAGGCCATTTCTGGCAAATCACTCCTCTTTTTTAAAAACCCTTGAACCCGTATATTTTATTATTAAGGAAGAACTTACTATTTCTATTGTAATCTTTATTCCTGCAATCTTTTGGGAGAGATTTGCACAAAATTTTAAATGGAAAAAGTTCAATTCCCTTTACGACGATGCCTACTCGTAACTTAAGGTACTTTTTTTAAAAAAAATTGCATTTAAAGTTAAAAATGTATTTAAAGTAGTTATTTAATTAACAGGTGACAATAGGTCTATTAACGCATAAACTTTAACAGGTATCGTAAAATAGTACTAAGAAGGTACCACTTAAAGAAGTTAGCTCATGTGCATTTTACTCGTAACTTGCTGTTAATTAAGGTAGATAATTTGAACGCCTAATGATTTAAATGATACATAATTTTGTCGATTACACAGCCATATAAAAAAAGTGGTCTAAACTAGTAAATCTTCAAAATCTTTAAAATAAGATATAACTTGATCATCCTTTTCATTTAAGATTTTAGGGGCCATCCCCTCCTAAGGGGTAACAAGTACGGGAGTCACCTTATGATAATTAAATGTCCCCCTCAAAAATAAAGTTGACGGGTCCAAGGATTTTTCAAAAACATTTAGGATTTGACCATAAAAGCCTCTGTTTCGTTTGCGTTGCAAAACCTTGTATTTTACACTGCTTAAAATTTAAACATCTAGAGCACTTCTTACCCTAAATATTCACCTTTAAAATCAAATAAAAATTAATTAATAAATTAATAAAAATCGCAGACCAAAATTGACAGAAATTAAAAAAGTGCATTTTTTGTTTATTGGCTTTATTGACTTTTAAATAATTTTTTGCCTTATTTTAAAAAGTAAATGTTTAAGTTTTAAAGATAAAGTGAACTTACCGAAAAACCCCGAAAATTATTTTTTTACAAAAGATTTCTGCTTATCCTAATGCTCAGACTAAACAAAATATTATCTATTAACCGCTTGGGCTATTACATTCATAAATGTCCAAAGTCAATTGAAAATTTCTTCATTATTTATGGCGTAAATTAAAATAGTAAAAATAATCTTTAACAACTACTCTTAATATAAGATCTTTTTTGCCCAAGGGAAAAATTAATTCGAATTTAAAAGTATCTAAAAGCTCACGACACGTTGATAAAATTTTGCTGGCAGCCGGTTCTTATATATTTACAGAGCTCTCTTAAAAATAATATAAATAATAGTAAAATAGCTACGATACTATACATTTTACATCTAGAAATTACTAAAATGGACGGTATATTCGTTAAAATTATTGTCATTTATTTCGTTGTCTCTTGCGTTGCATTTTTATACAATAAACACTAAATCTACAGGGTAGAATTAATACTTTATATTAGGAAGTAGGTATACTTAAAAATTAACATCAAACATTTATAATAACCTACCCTGTACACGTAACAAAATAGCTCTTAAATGTAAACGATAAATAAATAAACATAACTAACATGTAAATAATAATACAGAAATGGCAAGAAAAAATTTAGGCAGATTTTTACTAACTTACACCTCCGTTTAAATTAATTTCACATTTAAAAATCACAGCACATTATTTATAAAAATAATATTATAACAAAACAAAAGTAGCTTGTCGCTTGCAGCATGTAGGAACCAGACGTGGTTTTCAAAAATTTTGATATTATTTGTCGAACAATTTTAATGGTCTTAAGATACGCTTGAGAAAAAAAAGTTTTGTAAAACAGCATCTTGGTAGAGTTTTGCGTCATTTACATTGTCAGACTCTTTGGCTAAGTTCCAATATCTTTTTTTATCCGTTTGCTTAAAATATTCCTTTATTTCATTCACAGCAAAAACAAAATAACCATTCGCGTTCCTTTATTGCATTTGGGATCTTTTTGAGCAAATAATTACGGAAAATTATTCTTCAATATCCAGAATTACTCTTTGCCTTAAAAATATTCAATTTTACCTATGTGATATATTGAGATAAATAATAATTATTCTCTACCTTTAACCTAACACTTACCAATAACTTTGCATAATACTAACTCTTTAGAATTGCAGTTTCTTTTTGGTTTTTACTAAATTAAACATTGGTTTAGATTTAGTTTAGGCCTTCTACTAATTTATATTTAACTAAGTTTCTATTAAAAAAAGAATGAATTCTGTAACAAAAAACTACACATTTGCAATTTTTTTTAAAAATTTTCAAATCAAACATCTTTTTAAAAATATAGTTATTGCCTAAAGAAACTCCCCTTTCTTTGTTGACGGTAAAATAGTTAAATTAAACAAAAGTTTAGTATTACCCCACAGCCAAAAAAATCTCTCCTATACGTTTTTATCACAAATAAATGCTTTTTTAATGTACCTTCGCCAAAATGACAAGAAATGGTTTAACTTTCGGGATATTTTTGCGATTTTCAAATCTCGATTGTTCCATTGTTTTTTTTTGCGGTTTATTTTTGATTTTATTTGTTTATGTACATATTTTTGATCTATTTATTTTTGTTAATACATATTTCTTTTCATTTCTTTAAGAATGTGACGACCTAAACAAATTTAAGGATCATCATAGTGGTTACATTAATTCACCTTCGCCAAAAGGCCAAGAAACATTTATGCGCTTTTATAACACTATTTTGTTAGTTAATTTACAATAATTAAATACAACCTTAAAGTTATTTTGTGTTTTAATTATTTTTTGTAAAAATACCAAAAAAGAGTAGTTTCTTTGTAAGCTCGTCATATGAAAACCAGTTTTTTTAACCGTATCCCTAGTTTCCCCTAGAAAGTTTAAGGATTTCAATATACTTTTTTAACTAAACAAGAACTACCCTTTTTTGCTTATGTCATGTTCCTTTTAAAAGTTGATAAAAATAAAAGTAAGGTTGCCTCCAGATCCATTATTTTTATTTTTGCTCGCGCTATGGTTTTGTGATATGTGGTCTTTTTGTATCGAAATTAATAGAGTAATTGTCAATAGTAAAGAATACTTTGACGTCATCGTTGGCTGCGCGAATAAACCGAGAGAGTAGTCTCTCCGTCTTTCTTTGCAGCAGATTTTGATATTAAATGGCAGTGGCGGCGGCGTTAAAATAGCAGAAAACCGTTTTGTAAACAATTACCAAAGAATCTACTGTAAAATATACTTCTAAATAAAATGAAATTGAAGAAGGTGCATCGGAACAGAAACTCACCAAACAGTTACAACAATTAATAAGTCACACTAAAACACATAAAAGTGCCAAGATAAACACACAATAATTTTAGTTTCGTAATATTCACATCAATATAAACACGCTACCGATGCCGATGTTCAGATAGTTCACCCATGTGTTGCTGCCTCGGTGAATATTGGTTTGTGCGCATTTGACGTCATTGTACTCTTTACTATTGGCGTAGACTCTAGTAGTGATTCTTTTTTTTTGTAATGGCAGCGCATTTGCTTTTGACTATTACATCCAATAAAGTATTAAAATGTGGATAAAACATGGCGTAGTACTTAAAACCATTAATCTTGTATTGTATAAATATTTTTTTTTCAAGTAACACAATCAATATGTAGCAAAATTAAGTACATTTTAAGATTTCTTGCATTATTATATTCTTGTCCATGGGACAAAACTCACTGATGATACCTACATCAGTAGGTACATTGCAATTTTCAGATTCAAAATATCGTACATACAATAAACTAAACTCTTAATGTGCAAACAAAATTCCTAACACTCTTAATATACCAAAAGCTTAACAAAATACCACTTGTTTTTTGTATGTAAATCAAAAGTATTTTTTTACAAGAATGTCAATAAAAATTTTCTACTCAAAAGTAACTCAAAAGTAGTTCTTCCTTACAGATTTGAGATTGTAATATTAAATAAATCTGTTGCTTAAAAAAGGTAGGTAGTAATTGCATTCTATGGGTTGTAAAGGTAAGGATCATCATCTCTGTGTTACGAAAATTACTCCCAAATTGCACTAAATTAAGTTGGCGCTGGTGTTCCCAAGGACCGTTTTTAAACCCGTAACCTCGTTCTTTTAAACTTCTTTTTATATATTGTGGTCAAGGTCACTGGTTCTCGTTGGTTCACACAATACAGTGCCTCTGAATTTAGTGCTACTCTGGGGCAACTTTTTGAGCCAAACAGCAATAAGAGATGTTGCTCCTTTATCTCTCTACCCTCCATATTGCATTCTTTGATAACTTTAGTTTTTTTCCCTTTAAACCGTTAAATAGATTTCTTTCAGATATTTTAAATAGTGTTTATATAAAGCCTAACCAAAGAAAGTTAAAAGCTTCATTGTAGAACAGGTGCTGTGAAAAATCATTTTGCTAACATTTTCAAAAATGCGTAGGTTGTATCAGAAACTGTGGCAAATAAAAATATTTCTTTGTGTATTAAAATACCAGACTAACCACAACTCTTTAACAATATTCTTTTATGTAATACCTTCTGATTAAAAAGGACCCGGAGTTTTTCAATAAAACCCAAACAGATCAATTATTATTCGATATTAATTTTATTTTTTTCAAAGTGCAAGCAATATACATATTCCAACGCTTCGTCTAGTTTTTCATAGGCCGAATCATCTTTAGCTTCTTCTGCAAATTCTCCTTTATCTCCTCAATCGTCTCTAGCGAAGTGGTCCCTCAAACGCTTTAATATGCTTACGTCATACTCATTATTTTTGCCTTGCCAGTCGGAAGAAATTCGAAGTGAAGCATACTACTACAATCAAAGAAAACGGTCAACTAAGCCTGGATTTTGTATCGACTTTATCGTGGTTTTTTGGAATTTGGCTCGTCTAAAAAGCGTCATTTCGATTATTGTTGGTTGGTTTTGATGTCATACTCATAGACCCATGTCTCGTTACAACACAAAGAAAGCCTTTCTGTAGCGACATCAGTGCGATTCTGTTTTTGCAATAAATTTAGCACTTTGTTCAAGCCGCGTTTCAACTCTTCTCACGATTTAATATATTACAAGATCGGCTGCTTTTTGAAAATTTCCGTCAGTGATACTAATGGATAGATGACCAGAACGAGCCAAATCATTAGCCACATTACGGCTTGCTTAAAATTTTTCGTAGCAGTCGTACGCTACCGTTTTAACCTTGTCAAGTCCCCGTATGTTACGGTTGATATTGTCAATGCTTCCTCATATGATATTTTGTTAGAAACACAAAATTTCAGGCAAACTCTTTGCTTAAGGGAATTCGGCATTTTGAAATTCGCAGAACACAACAAAGGCTGACTAGTTTACAACGCTATCACGCACAAACTTCCGACAGCTAGCACTCCAAAAGATATTTTAGCGCCAAATGACTGTTGCACCAACCTATGAAAAAAATTAATATTTTGATATCTCAGGCAAGGCTTGTTTAAATGAGGAATTCCGGGAACTTTTTAATCAGAAGGTATTTGCCTTATACCATTTTGCAGGAATATATTGTTTACGTCTAGCAGAAAAATCAATTATAGATAGATGACAAGTGGTAACTTATCAAAAGCTTTTGATATAAAATATTTCGTTATAAACAAGCTACCTTGATTTTGTTTTTGTAGATGAAACATTACCAGCTGCAGCCGCGTTTTTTTGCGCTATGTGAGTCTGATAATGCTTAGCCAAATGAGCTTTCTGCCTAAATGTTTTTCCGCATAAACTGCAAGCAAACGGTTTTTCTCCGGTATGAGTTCTAATGTGAACGTTTACCGAGTATTTATCTTTAAATCCCTTTGAGCAAATGCTACAGTAATGTAATGATCGTTCTTTTCGAACGCCATTACTGGTTGACGTAGCAGTTTGAATGTTTGCTTGAGCTTTCGTTCCGCTGTTTGAACGCTTGTACTTTTTCGTTGATTTGGTACTTGTCACGACTGGAGCGGTAATCTGTATTGGAGAACTAATGTTGTACAAAATGCCTATTTGGTCTGTACTAATACTTGCTTGCACAGTGCTGTCCGATGATGAAGTATCTATGCAGTACTGGTTTACTGACTCTGCTACTTCGTTTGCTATTCGTTTAAGCTTTTCAAAATCTTCCGAGTACGGATGATCTAGCTGACTTAGTAGAATATCATCAACGTTGTGGGTACTTGTGGGATTTTCTATCACTTCCATTTGTCTTGGAGTAATCTGTTCTTCAAATACAACCTTGCCATTGGCATCGATACCCGCAACAATAGTGGGTATATGGTCAGGTTCATCTTTTGTTATATAAATAGTTTCTGTCTTAGTTGGAGACGCTGAGAGACACCGCCTTAGTTCTGCGTTACTATCGGCTACTTTAGGTGTCTTAACAGCTCCGTTGTAACGCACAAACGCTTTGCCTTGTAAAGCGCTGCGTAATAATGAATCTGGGGAGCCATTTGGAGTATTATTGTTTGTCAATTTCCAGTCGTTATTGTTGTTATTAAAACTATCATGTGCCTCTAAAAGAGGAGTATCGATTATAAGGGAATTTGCAAGTTCTTCTTTGTTATCTGCAAATCCACTGTCCTCGTAAGTATATGTCTCAGATTTTATTAAACCGTCAGTATTTGGACTCATTGTTCCATCATAAGAATTATTAAATGCAGTGATTTGACCCGGCATTATGCTTAATATTGAATCAATATCCAGTCCTCCTTGAAGGTGTTCCATTGAGGTTGGGCTGGACATTGACACATCCTCCTCTTTAATGGATAAAGGTTGCCGGTACCATGTTGGGTTTTGGTCCAAACCATTAAGTACTGTAAGCGTGGTGTATATTTGCCCGTCAGTGTTATTATTGTTATTACTACTACTACTAGTTTGCTGCTTGATTTGTACCACACCATTAGCTTCATCATTGGTCCAACAATATTTGTTTAAGTCTTCAAGAATGGCAGTTTCTATTCTAACTGTGTCTTTTTCGCTCCAGAGGTTGGCGTCAAAGTTAGTGATGGTATCTGAGGTAGTAGTTGGTATCTCTGTAATAATCATATTATTGTTGGTCTCTCTGTTATCCTCCGAGGTGCCGTTGCCTAGAAAGACGTTTACGTTACGCATTTGCTTGGTGAATTGTTGAATGGACTGTGCATCGTTTGAGTCGGGTGTCACAACAAAATCGAAAAAGTCTGTTTTGGTAATTTCCTGCTCCCCACTTCGGAATGATTCTGTTACGTCCATTATCACAGGTTCTTTAAGTTCCATATATTTTATGAAGTCAAAGATTCATTATTCTCGTCTTCGGAAGTGTGTCTGTTGTCTGGATGTGCCTGCAACAAAAAAAAAGAGTTTTGTAAAATCCAAAGGTTTTACTAAAAAAAAAATAGAAATAAAAATATATATAAATTATTGTAGAGGATAATGCGTTTTTATTAAATTTAACCTTATAGAGTGCTGGAGCCTCCTAAAAGAAAAATTCTAAAGTTTTTAAAATTTCGGTTCTAAACAACCTTCCTATTCACGGTCTCTCATCTAAACTTTGTTCGTGGCTCCCCAGTTTTCTTTCCAATTTTTCCATTAATCGCAGGATACTAAAGATAGCTCTTTTACCGGACTTTTAAATGATATTGAATTAGAGCACCAAAAATCTTATCCACTTTAATGCCTAAAACACAATCGTGTTCGTTGCCGAGAAGATGTCAGTCAATACTGATTATGTAAGTACTATACTGAATAGGTGGCCAAGTTCTGTAAAATAAAGAATTATTTACCCTTGTGGGCACTACGTTCAAGAACTACCTGAATTGACACAAACGCATTATATCTATTTCTTATAGCTTCGAGAAAATTCATATTCCTTTTTCGAGTAAGAAAGAATTTCTTCCCTTCTAATCTGTACCCTCTACATACCCTAATTCAGTCGCCTGCTTGGAAAACTGTTCGCATATTTGGCACCCCTTACAACCAACTCTTAGCATCTTGGTTCCATTCAAAGAGAGTCCTTTGGCCTATTAATGACCCTACTCTTACGAAAAACTTTGCTTCTCTAGCCCACGGACTAGCCGTAGGGGACCTGTCCCTTTTTTATACGTAATTTTACAGGTTTTGCTTTAGGGAATTAGCCAATATTATTTCTTCCGTAGCAGCTCCCAAATAGAGTAAACACATTCATGCATCTCTTTACAGTCCGTCTAGAGAGGCCTCGAATTTCCCAGTTTGGTTGTTTTTTCCTGTTTAGTGTGTCTCGGCTATGAAACATTTTGTCTGCAGGGTTTTTATTCCCGGCCAAACTTCCAAATCTTATAATTCCGTGTCGATAAACTGCCCGCTGTACATTAGTATTTGGGCTTTAATTTTGTGGATGGTCCAATGATAAAAAAATGTAAAATTTCGCATAAAAAAAGTACTATACATTAATGTTGATTTGTTGAATCCTTTTAAAGTAGTTAATTTGAAAAAATCTTAAAAAAACCAATACACTAGAGTCCCGCTAATCCAAACCCCGCTAATCCGAAAATCCGCCTAATCCGAACGGGGTCATGACAAAAAAAATATATAAAATTTTAGAACTAGGAAAATAACGAAAAACAAGTTTTTTTAAGTAACGTCGTACGTTTATTATCACATTCTAATAATAGTTTATTTGTTTGTTAGACACTTATAAATTATTGACTAGCACAATTTAAAATCAGTGATCTTCTGACGCAATGCACTAAATCGGCTTTACACCATCTATTGTTAAATAATAAAGGTGTACCTAGAATCTGACCTTTAATATTTTACACATCAGATGCTAAATATACCTCAAAAAGACAATAATATGGCATTGTATGACAAAATTCCGCTTAATCCGAATTTTCGCTAATCCGAACAGGATTCGGTCCCAATTAGTTCGGATTAGCGGAACTCTAGTGTATATTATAAGCTTAATAATATCTTAATCTTAACTTTATTGTTTAACACTTATTGTTTAAATTGAAATACAAATTTAGCTTCAAATAAGTTTTTTAAGTAACACCCTGTAGTATGCAGATAAAATAATTTTTGTGTTAGGTAACAAAATAAAAAGACTAATGTGCAAAAAAATCTCAGTCAGCGACATGAAATATAAGATTCATTACAGGTAATTTAAAATGGAAGTAGAATGCCAGATTGCAACTAAAATAAATGAGTTTTTTTGTTTAGACAACCAGGATCAACTAATCATATACTATTCAGTAGTCTTCATAAGAAGTTATTATTGCCTTCCAAAATTTCACCTGATTTGATATAGATGGACGCAGCACAAAAAAAAATCATTATAGGTGGCTATTAAAATTTATTAGTTAAAAAAATGACAGGAAAGTGTTAGGTTGTATTTAAGTACCTCGGGCAAATGGAAAGCGGTTGCTTCGTTATTGTAACATTACACTTGGTACTATAGAAGTGTTATTAATGATTTACCAGGTTATTCAATAAGTTTTATCGTTCGATTAAAAAATATTATTTATGGTTTAAACTACATTTTATTATTCAATATTATCTCCCTAAACTCCAATACACTTGTTCCATTGATTTAATTTATAGATTCCATTTGCTGCTATTACCTGTTTGCTGGATCGTTTTCTTCGCATATTTTTTTTTAGATGTGAGAACAATTAAAAGATAGAGGGAGCTAAGTGTGGCAAAAGGGTGGATGTTACAACATTGCATGCTTTAATGCATTGTTTGATAAAAAATGATGTTTTTCTTCTGTAAACCAGAACGTTGCTTACGAAGTTTTATATCCAGCTGGTCCAAAACCCTGACTGCTTTGGAGTCAAAGTACTGGCTTCACACTACTTCTTAGCTTATTATCTCAAAATTATGGTGGAAGATCGAAGTGTTATCTATAGTAATAAAACGTCGCATAAAATGCTTTTTATCCTCCTTAAAACGCCTAAAATGTTGTTGAGAAAATTTTGGATTGATAGTAAATGCTGCACCCTTTGAGACGGCCTACAGTTTTTTACAGATACGTGACAAATACTTAACATATTGCCGACGGCGTCGCGGCTGTCACATACCAAACCGCTTGGAGGGATTTACCAATCGTGGTAACTGCCTTATGAAATCATTAGTCCTTCTACTAAATCTCTTTTGGTCAATTGACGGTCTTCCGAAATTATACCCAAAATTTTTGGTACGATTTCTGGTGTTGATGAATTTTCTGAAGTCCTTTACGTGAAATGATTTTAAATATTGTACGACTACGTTTCAATTCAGCCACCCATCTTTCCACTGTTTCTTCCTCGTCGATGTCATCCCTGAGCAACGGTAAATGTTTTTCATCTCCATTAATTCATTCATTGATCTCCGATCAGTGGTGTATTTTCAGTAGTTGGAATCCGTAGCCTCTTACTTATTTCAGGCAATTCTCTGGGAATTATGAGTAAAAATTTTGCGCCTTTGATTAGGTTGTGCCAATGTAATTAAATCTTCAAGATCCCGAAGCGCAGAACATGATCCGGATTACGGAATCTCAGGTTATCCGCATTATAGATACCCTAATGTATATAATTATAATTTAGATTTTGTCCGGGTTACTGGGGAATCCGAATTATTGCAGTTCGAAATAGCGGAGTTATATCTACTGTATTTTTTGTAAATAACTTTTAAATACATACTGAATGCCTAAAAAAGGCGCACTAAGGTTTTCGTCAATGAAAAATTCCTTATAATCACCTTTTATCGCGATCATAAAGGATTCTTAGCCGTACAAGAATCCTTGAGGAATCTTACTGTAAACTGGACAACAAGTTGCACACCCAAGTACATATTGTAATTTTTAAGAGGAAAACCAAAGAATCAGAAAAAACGTATTTGAGTTTGAGCCTGCTTATAATACTTGATTAATTTTGCATGCACTTATAATGTATCATATTTGACTCCAAAATGTAAAACAAAAATTGAAAATTTTCATAAGCAACCATTACCCTAAAAAAATTCTGCTCACGAATCTTCCTTTGACGTCAAAACAAACTTTTGTAAGCAAATTTACAAGTTACAATAAATTTGGCAAATACCGTTAATAGCAGTACCATGCCAACCTTAAGCTATGAAGAATAAATAATTTTATTTTCGAATTTGTATAAACAACATTTATTTTGTATTTTATTTGTTATCCCGTCAAATATATTGATTTTAATTCCCTAAAATATATTTTACCAGTGACATTTTTATTTTTATAATTTAGATCGTTTCTCCTACTACCGTAGAAAAACGTTGATTTTCTTAATCTGGTATTGGAAAAAAGCTTATATAGGCAACATTCATAAAGTATTTGCTTGAGTTTTATTCAATGGACTAATATACATAGAAATAAGAATAAAATATTTATTAACTCTAATGTAAATTAAAAGTATATAATAATGGGTAGCGTAGAACTTGAACGAATACCTATCCAGACTGTAAATTAGTCGGTTGTACAACACAAACATTCGTATCCTGTTTGTGTCTATAACATTGGTAAACACAGTGAAAATTATTACATTTGCACAAAAATTATTGACATATAAAACACAGAAATTTCCTTTAAAATCTTTTTTGAAATATCAACTTTTTTGATATGGAAGTCAGCAATATATTCTTCGACTACTGCCTCCATTAAATCTAAAATATCAAATACGTAGACTGCTCCATAAGTCTTGCAATATAAGAAACATAGCAAGTTCGAACTTGTTTGAATGGTCGCATTCATAAGTATAGAGACAAACAAGTCCAAACATATACTCAGGTTATTCCTGTGCTCAGTCTATTTGTTACATGATTAGCGGAAAGTTGTAAAAATGGCTTGTCTCAGTCACCGTGATGACAGAATGATATTCTACTACAACTACAAACATGGATTATCTTACCAAGAGTGCCATGACGAAATGTCTGAAACTTTCGGCGATACGTGTCCTTCTGTCTCTACGATATTCCGTTGGTATAAACAATTTCAACGAGGAATCTTCAATTTAGATGATAATGAACGATCGAGCCGTCCAGTGACAAGCAGGTCTCAAGAAAACATTGCCGCAGTTAACAATATAACTACAGCTAACCGTCGAAATACTTATAGACAGATTCAAGAGATTCTAAGTATTGGTGCATCTACCTTAAATTCTATTTTGCATGAAGATTTAAAACTAAGAAAGTTATGTTCTTTGTGGATCCCTCATTTCCTTGATGAAAGCCAGCGAGCAGCGCGTGTCAATTGGTGTGAAAAATTGTTAAAGAAGTATGACTCTGGCCATTCAAAGGATGTTGATTCAATCGTCACAGACGACGAAACATGGTTATATTTTTTTGACGTTCCCAGTAAATCTCAATCAAAACTATGGGTGTTCGAAGATAAGCCAACACCGACCAAAGTTAAACAACAAAGATCAGTTAAAAAGAGAATGATCGCAGTATTCTTTGCTAAAAAAGGCCTCATAAAAAGGGTGGTGTTGGGTTCACAGAAGACCGTCACCGCTGCTTGGTATACAGGCGTTTGTTTACCTCAAGTTATAAATGAGCTATAAGAATTGCTGTTAGTCACGTCTCAGTACTTGGCACTTTCACCACGAAAACGCGCCTGCACATCGGGCTTGAATCAGGAATTTTTGACTCACACTGTTGGATCATCCTCCCTATAGCCCGGACCTCGCGCCCTGCTATTTAAGACTTCTTCCTTTTATAAAGAAAAAATTAGAAGGCCAAAAATTCGAATTATTAGGTGCTTGGGATAATGCATATGCTTTAGTTTTAAAGGATAAATGGCAAGAAATGTTTAGTAGTTGGTTTAAACGTATGCAAAAGTGTATAGATTCTTATAGCATGTATTTTGAAAAATCTTAGTAAATACTTCTGTTTTGCAAAACTTTTGAAGCAACCTTTCTATGCACAAACTCTTTTTAACAAATTAAACGACTCCTTTTAAATTTTTTAAATATTTTTTGCTAAGCCAACCCTATTTAAAGTCATAAAAGTTATTATATAATGGTTTATTTAGCGCATTTGCGGACAATGGAAAATCATGCCAGATACGAGGCAACTTTATATTTACAAAGGCTAATAAAGCAAAATAAAATTAATTAATTGACTTTTAATAACAAAACACCAGGCTACAGGAGGTATTTGACTTTTAATTATAATTTTTATACATTTTAATTCACGTCTAGGCACACGCAATATTATGATAAAGTTGCTGGCCTTATTTCTTATAAAAACTCAATGTCTTTAGTATACCCATTGTTCATTGACGGCGCGGCATTTTAATAAAGTAAACATTCCAATTAGAATCCATTCAATATAACGCACTAACTACCTAACTGTTTTCTAGGTCATATGGCCGAAAAGAAAATATTCCTTATCATTCCTTTAAATTGCCGGTGAAATTAGTTAACTCTAGTTTAATTGGTTTAATTTGGTTGCCAACCACTAGAGTTACTGAAAAAAAGAACTGTTTGATATTATTTTATAATTTTATACAATCTTAACAGTAAACTGAGATGTTTATTAGATAAATTATATACTGGACTCTGGTAAGTATAAATAAAAAACTGATATTAGTGAGTTTGTTCCCATCCAATTAGCGATTCTCTTTTTAAAATAAATATTTTAATAGTACTTTAGAATTAAAAATAAAATAGCACCAGAAAATTCTTGCCAGGCAGTAATGAAAAATTATATAGGAAAACAAATTGTATGTTTTTTTCTCTTAGAAGTCAATTTTTTAAAGAAAATCCTACAAGGTCGTTATTTAAAGTAGTGGTTTAACACATATACGATAGAATGAAATTTCCATACAGAAATTTTCATCAGTCTTAAAATATAAAAAAATGGTTAGAAAGCAAGTTTTGTAATGAACCATTGATTACGAACGCCTATACATTTTAAAACCTCCACTCCTTGCTCTAAAATTATTCCAACTAACAAACTATATTTCTAAAGAAGTTTTCTGTAGACATCGGGTATGTTTGATTTTTTGGGTTGCAGATTTCAATCCTTTCTTAGGGCAGCAGATGATTATACATATTGTTGTAAGTAAGTCTTTATTTAACACATACACACAAATTTATAAAATAAAATCATTTAATTTTTTTTCTTAAAATGTTACCGTCCTGTAGTTCAAGAGGTAGGAAGTTTGGGAGATATGTTTATGGGAACTTTTTTTCGTATTTTCATTCAAGGAGTTCGTCTGTGAAATACCCTGTACATTACTAAGGGCAATCATCTTGAATAAGAAACAAATATAAATATAGTTTTTGAAAAAATAAACGGCTGAATTTTTTCCTTAAATAAATTAAACCAATCTCTTTTCCAAATGCCACGAAATAGCCCTCAGCGATACAACGAAAATTATTTAAATATCAAGCTCAATTTTATAACGCACACTATGACAACCTAAACACCATGTATTCTGGACTATAAACCTACACCTATAATTATTTTAATTTAAACCTTCGAATATCAAGTTTTATAGAATTAGTCAGTTGTCTTAAGAAATATTCTGTTGCATGTACAGGGTTATCCAACAAGACTAAACAGGACCAATTTTGTGGCTTTTATCGTAATTAAAATTTGTGAAATATCCATCTTGTGTATTTTTTGTGGAATTCTGAAGAGTACAAAATTAGTTGAATTTAAACAGGAGAGATACGACCTATAGTTAACATTTTCTTAATGGGATAACTTATTTATTGGTTTGTTTTAAAAAGCGTCTTATTTCTTCGATACGTTTCAATAAATCGGATTGCCTATTCATTTATGGTATCAAAAAAATTAATTTATCTTTTAATGGAAATTTGGAATTTAAATAAGAATATAGAAATGAAATGCCAAAACACAAAAAGTTAATATTTTGTTAAAGTTTAGCAGCCAAATTGAACACAAAAATTACACAGTCTACAAAAAACAGTTGAAAGTCCCTAAAGACTTGACCATGGTATCTTTATGTTTTTGAGGTCGCCGAATCCGATTCCGGGGTTCATTTAAACCCATCAGGTGAGGGTCAAGGGCAATGTAAGGTCAAATCTTCAAAATTAATCGCAACCAAATTTGAACAGTGCATATTTATGTTTTCGAGGTCGCTGAATACGAATCTGTGGTCAGTTTAACCCCACCGGGTCATGGTCAAGAGCTTTTTAAAATCTGCAATATTAGACGACCCTAAAAACATAAATATGCTATAGTCAAGCCATTCGGACCCTCAAATTTTGTGGGGATGTGTAATTTTACAAATTTGACATTGAAATGCTCTTGACCATGACTTGGTGAGGTCAAACTAATCACAGATTCGTATTCAGCAACCTCAAAAACATAAGTTTACGCTGTTCAAAGTTAAATACGATAAATTTTGCAGATTTGACCTTAAAATGTCCTTGACCCTGACCTGATGAGGTCAAACTGACCCAGAATTCGGATTCAGCGACCCCAAGAACATGAAGATAACATTATCAAGTTTTTCGCACCTTCTTCTTTTTTTCCAGAAAATAGAACATTGAGGAACTATGGTTTATTTTAAAAAAAGGATAAGGATATTTTCATTATTCTTGTAATATCTACCGTAAAAGACATTGTTTTATTTTCCATAAATAAGAAACACTGACTTTCAGTAAAAAGTTGAGTTTAGTTATATGTGGCCAATATCACGAAAAATATTTAATTATCCAGTTTATTTAAAGTAATTTTATCCTTTTTATGACCATTAATCAAATTCTGACGTTTGTGACGTATCGAACTGCCTTACAGAGCTTCGTGCTATGAACAAAAATCAAAAGTCAAAGTATTTTTTATAGATAACAGTTGAATAGGATTATCTCATTTGGTACTTTTATTTTAAATTAACATAAAAGCAAAACTTCAGAAGTATTCATGATTTGCAATTAACATCATATTAGTTACAAATTATGTGTTGTAAATTAAATTTAGTTATCCAAGAAGCTTCCTGAAAAACTAAAAGAAGACGGCTAAAGGATCTTGTTGCTAGAAGGTCATCTACTGAACTACGGTAGGTTGAAAAGATGACCAGGCAATCTTCGGCTCATTAACGGCAATTTTTAATTTCCCATAAAGCCTCCTAGTTTTATGCATCAATTTAGATTTAACCGAAAGAAAATTTTTAAATTGTTAGGGTTTGTGATAAATGGGATCGCGCAAGGATTGCTTTATCGCTGATAAAATTAGCGCTTAAGTAAATTTTCAAAACTTCTGCAACTACCAGCGTGATACATATTAAAAATTGCAAGATTGGAGGAGGGTAATGAGTTCAGACTAATAAGCAAATGGAAACACGTTAACCAGCAAAATTATGCCATAATTTTTTATGTCAGCCTTTCCGGGTCCATGTTTCATAGAACTTTTTTGATTAAGCTTGTATTTCCTTTAAATAAACGAAGTTTGGGATTTTTGTCCACTCTCACTATACATTCGAAGCACTGTGACCTTCCACAATTGGCATTACTAAAATCTGTCTCGGATCATTTGGTAACAACTCCAGAGTAAAACATAAGACTGGTGATTAATCAGAAAAAGCAAAAAATATATTTAAAATAGTTAGGTCTGATCAGATTCTTAATGTATTTTTATTTTTTAAAAAGTTACATCCAAAACATAAATTTAGTTTAAAAAAATTAAGAAGAAAAAGGGTTTTTTTTCAAAACCTTGTAGATTTTTTACTTGTTTTTTAGCTTACTTTATTATTTTATATGTATCTATTACATTTAATGTCAAAGGTTTGTTAAAAAAATTAAGACCACGATATCGGTTAACGAAAAAATAATTCGTTATTAACGATTTATCAAGATCAAAGTTGCATAAACTAATTATTATCTCCGGATCGTGATTAATAGTGATTTCACTTTTTCTTTGTGCACTACAAGTGGTGCGTGTTCTACAATACAAACTGTTAGCCGTAAAGCACAGCAAAACATACAAACACAAGAGAAAATCGGTATTAGAACAATTTCAATTTTAGTCAGGAGGCCTATGTATTTTTTTGTTTGTCCACATATCTTTTATAATATTTAATAGTAAAGGTGGGTAAAAGTGTTTAAATAACATTGGTAGATAGATACACAACGGTTTAAATATTAGGTATCAACCGTTTTTAAGTGATTAGTGATTATTAAAATCACTTTTAAAGCTACAACTTATATAAGTGTTCTTTGTTCATACTCGGAGTTTATTTGATTTTTATCAACTTAGCAACAGCTATCAGGTATTCAGAATGTCATATCTGGATATTTTGAATTATTCTGGCTTTTTTCAATTTTCTTTTTGTCCACTGGATTTCTTTGTAAATACGTTTTCTTCTAAATTTAAATGCTGTTTTAATATTATGCTTGCTTGTGATTCTAAGAATCCTTTTTAAAGTTCAGTTAATATACGAAATTGTCATAAATGTTGGTTTTGTGTCTTGTTTAGGTTGGAGTTTCTTTGTCTTATTCTGATGCTCATTGATTGTTGTGTATTTTATTGGAACTGTTTTGCTTTAGATTCCGAGTTAAATTGGCAATATGTTTTTGAAACGATTTCTTACTGTTCTCTTCTGCCTCTTCTTCCCTGGGATCCGTCTTGATTTACTACTGAAGGCAGCGCAGCCTCTTGGGCTTTTTGTGTCTAATCGCCCATTGTCTTTTATACCAATCCTCCTATAAGTCTTGTTCCTTCTACAAGTCTGTATAACCCCGAGACTGGTTGATTGATATATTCCTGTGGGCTCATTTTCGGTTGCCCAAATAATGCCTGTCTTTTGTGATTCAATGCTTCATATTCGCACAGGATATGGTAGGCTGTTTCTTCCCCCTCGTCGCACATTCTGCAACTTGGGTCCCCAATGTATGAGCCTATCTTGTGAAGGTGTCCTCTTAGGTTATCGTGCCCCGTTAGCAACCCTACCGTTATTCGTTTTTTTGGATGGGCCCCTTATGAAGCTTTTTTCATGTTTAATTCTACTGAGGTTTCCCCAGTATTCCTCGCGTTTGTTTTGGATCCATTTCCTGGTTTGCCCTCGTACTTTGGTTTTGGTCACTCCAAGGGCAGGTTCTGGTCCAAAGTATGGTGTGGATGATCCCTGTCTTGCTAGCTCATCCGCTTTTTCGTTGCCTTCTATTCCTGAGTGTCCTGGTACCCACAAGAAAGTTACTCTGTTGCGTTCTCCCAAGATTTCCAGTTCTTTTTGGCATTCCTATGTCAGCTTGGACCTTACCATGGGGTTTACTAGTGCCCCCAGTGACGCTTGGCTGTCTGTTATTATGCAGATCCGCTTATTTTTATAAGCCCTCCTATTATTTTCGTTTGCACAGAGCAGTAAAGCATATATTTTCGTTTGAAAACTGTGTGTTCCTAGTGGAATGGAGAATTGTGAATTCCTAATTTTTTTACACGCCCGCTCCAGTTTCCTGCTCGGTTTTGGAACCATCCGTATACCAGATGATGTCTCCAACCGTGCCGGGGATATGGGGTTGCTGCCACTCACTTGGATCTGGAATTTTTCTTACTGTTACATAAGGTTACTGCGTCGTAAAATAAAGTGCAAATAACTCCTTGTTTTGTCCTGTTGGTGATTTTGGTGTAAGTTTTGTCAAAGTTAGTAGACTTTTCGTATACCAAGGTTTGTTTATGTCCATTTTCGTTTAATTAGAGGGTCGAGTTGTTGTTTTAGACAAAATCGCTTAAACTTATAAAAACTAATTTATATTTATTAATTTAAAAAAAATGTGCAACTATAAACAAATATTGATTGATGATAACAATACTCATCAATCCGTGTAATATTTCCCCGGAAGTATGAATTTGAAGTTTTATCTTTTGTTATTCTGTGTGGTGCATTGAAAATATATTTATTACTGTTTATTGCATACAATAATTTGTAATATTTCATTTCGGTGTATTTTTATTGGCATTGTTGGAAACTTAAGGTTACTTATAATGTAAATCTCTGAGCATTAAGCTAAGAAAAATGTCATGGAGTCCCTTACTATTAGTCATAAAATTTCTAATAGGAGAAATGTGTTAGATTTAGGCCCTATCCTCATAGCGCTACACGAAATCAACACGACATGCGAGCGATATATCGCAAGGATGTTGTTGCCGCGTATCTGAATCGCCGATTCTACAAGAAGCGATACGACATAGAAGCGATACAATACTTCAACGACATGTTGCTTATCAACATGTTCATTAGTTACCTGTCAACACTGCACACATATCTCATTTTGTAAATATTTTTAGAGAAAATGGCCGCTGAACGAGATATTAACTTAAACGCTACTGCTGCAGTAGAAAAAATTCCATTCATGTATAATTTTACATTATCAGAATATTCCAGAAAAACCATAACTAAAGGCATGGAGTGAATCTTAAAAAAAACAGGTTTGTAGCAATAATTTATTAATTTTCAGTACACAGATCGAAACAAATAAACAATAAAATGTTTTCTTCCTCCTCACTAGGTACTACGCCTTCTTTACTTGACATCTTAAAAAGAACGAGCACTGGTTTTGTATTCTCGATTTATTTATTGCATTATGTCGTCTCGTGTGAATAGTTCGTGTTGTAGACATTTTTTTGTTGTTTATCCTAAATGTCTTGTTGATGGAGCGTAGCGCCAGAAGAACAGGCCATATTCATAGTTTTGGCTTTAAATAATAATGATACAACATTACAAAAATTTTAGGAATTCAAAACACATTTTTGTGCCTCAAAAAACTATTTCTCATTTTTTTTTTTAAATTTAACAGATATCTGCACTTTAAGTTGCTTTTTACTAGATTTCTTTATTACTCAACTATTTTTAAAGTGTCTAACAGTAAGAATATAATTAAATGTAGACAAACTTGGAATAATTATACTTTCTTGGCAGCTTTCCGTATATTTCTTTATAAAGACATCACGCATGTGATCGATACCAATCTTGTTCCTTTGGTCAGTTCTTACAAGACGTTTTATGTAAGATGTCTCATTGGTTATACACTACCTTCTTTGAACTCAGACATTTATGTCTTTTTTTAATTATTTTACACTTGTCAGTGTCTGTTATCACCGTATGTGTTGAAAGAGTAAAATTTATAGAAGAGTATTCTTCTTACTAAATATATATATATATATATATATATATATATATATATATATATATATATATATATATATATATATATATATATATATATATATATATATATATTTATTTATTTAAATATGTAAGTTTTTGCTTTATAAAACGAAAATTATTATTTTTTTAATTACAGCAATAAAAGCAAATATGCATAATACAAATAACACAGGTCCACAAAAAAGTGGTGTGTGCTGGGTGTTGGAATAAGATATTCTGGCGTATTTTTTTTCCGCTGAATACGAATCCAAGTCAAAATTAAGGAAAAAAAACCGTAAATTAAAAAA